>JAAFCE010006156.1:358599-419193 GCA_013389805.1 Trigoniulus corallinus | reverse complement strand
ATATATCTGTGATAATTTCAACCTGTGATATATTTAACAAATTTAAACAATATATCTGTGATAATTTCAACCTGTGATATATTTAACAAATTTAAACAATATATCTGTGATAATTTCAACCTGTGATATATTTAACAAATTTAAACAATATATCTGTGATAATTTCAACCTGTGATATATTTAACAAATTTAAACAATATATCTGTGATAATTTCAACCTGTGATATATTTAACAAATTTAAACAATATATCTGTGATAATTTCAACCTGTGATATATTTAACAAATTTAAACAATATATCTGTGATAATTTCAACCTGTGATATATTTAACAAATTTAAATAATATAACTGTGATAATTTCAACCTGTGATATATTTAACAAATTAAAATAATATAACTGTGATAATTTCAACCTGTGATATATTTAACAAATTTAAATAATATAACTGTGATAATTTCAACCTGTGATATATTTAACAAATTAAAATAATATAACTGTGATAATTTCAACCTGTGATATATTTAACAAATTTAAATAATATAACTGTGATAATTTCAACCTGTGATATATTTTACATATTTAAATAATAATACTGTGATAATTTCAACCTGTGATATATTTTACATATTTAAATAATATAACTGTGATAATTTCAATGTGTGATATATTTAACAAATTTAAATAATATAACTGCAATAATTTCAACCTGTGATATATTTAATAAATTTCAATAATACAACTGTAATAATGGCAACCTGTGATATATTAATCCTAGAGAGATTCTAATTCTAGTTCACTGCAAGAAGCCATGATGGCCAATTTGGCAGTGGAGAGACTAACTCTCATTGCTACATAACCCAGAAATCTTCTGAGACCCCAAGCTATAGGTTGTGCCCCACTACAACTACTCTGCCCCACTTTCTCCCCTTATACCCAGCCTGGGACACACTTCCAGCCACAGGTCCATTGCACCCCATCAGCAACAGTCTCGTGAAAAGACCAATACTATGAGATAATTGCCTCTGGCTCAGTGTGTCCCACCCTAGTTCCCTAATCATTTCAGACACATTTTTCCTGCATGAAAACCTGTGGAGCACAATTCTTGCTGCCCTCCTTTGGATTCTTTTAGCTTCCCATGATAAGTCCTGCCTGAAGGGAGACCAAATTGGGCTACAATACTCTAAAATTGGTAACACCATTGAAGCATGGGCTGTTTCTTTAGCCTTCTTTGTGCTGTCCCCAAGAACCCTATTAATCAAATGGAGAAATTGCCCAGCCCTCCCAATCAATTTGCTAATATGATCCTTCCAGTTACCTTTACTATTTAAAATAAGCCCAAGATGTTTATGAGTAACCACCCTGTCCACCAACTCACCACCAATGTGGTAATCAAAATCAACAGGGTTACTTCATCTGGATATCCTAAGAAATCTACACTTATGGAGGTTCAAAGGCAATTCCCATCTAATGCATCCTTTGCTGTTGCATTACAGGTAAAGGGTAGTCCATGAGACTAACAAAGTAAATTCCAATATATTATTGAAATGCAGTGCTATAACTTTAAAACTCGATAACATCTTTATTAATCAATATATTGTAATGCACAATATGCAATTTGTTTTCAATTTTCACATTCAACACAAATTGCCCAACATGCTTACCACAGATAGCTGTGGAGCACCAGTGGCATGAATATTGAATCATCCATTTAATTTTTGAGGGGCATAAGGAAAATATTCTATGATTTCATAAAGATGTGTTTCCACTCTTCATAGCTTGACGTTTGATATGGGGGCTTCGGTCTCCCCCAGCCTGGGGTGCTTTATGACCACCTGAATTCCTGAAAGTGACTTAATGAACTCCTCCTCATCTCTTCTCATTACGTGTCCATATAACCTTAACTTTGGGGATGCTGCATTCTACTGACGTGGCTCTCTGCACTGCCTACTGCAAAGTGCAAAATGAGATGCAGGGTGACGCAGGGTGTAGCAGCCCTGTTGTTGTTTGTTGGTGTTTTAGGGCCCTTCAAGTACAGAGGTCATTAGAGCCCCATCCACAGCATAGTTGTTATGCAGAAACTGCACAGACACTACACTAATGCAACGATTTTTGGATATTAGCAGTACCCAGTTTTCCCAAGCGACCACCCAGGTCAGTACTTGCTGGGGTTGCGCTGCTTAACTTAAGTGATCAGACGAGAACTGTTGTGTGCAACGCAATTCGCCGCTCTAGCAGCCCTGCAAAATTCGGAAATTCTGCTAGCAGGCAATCACCGCACATTGAATCGCAGTTTTTCATCATACTTGCATCAAATAACAAGGGAACTTCTCTGCTTCGCACCACTTTATGTTATTGTCACGTTAACTTCACGCAGGAAACTGCGGCATTGGCACTGTTGTCCGCAGGGTCATGTGGCGCAGGCACTGAGTCACGTCACCAAATTTTCCATTGAAAAATTGCTAGGCTGCCCCATAATAGTGCTGCACTACGAAGCACAGGTGTCATGCAGAGCTGCGCTACTACAGCAGCTTTTCAAACGTGAATGCTAATGGTAGTCCGTCAGACTACGAACTAGCAAAAAAATATAGATTGCAATTAAATTAGGCTGTCATTAATTTAAAAGGGAATTATGGCGCCGGAAATTATTGCATGGATTCATGTTCGCGGGAGTTATACTCACATAAACATTCAGTTTGGCGGGAGTTTCTAGTGACTTCGAGCAAGTTTCGTGCAACTTTCTCCATGCTGGTATCGAACGACGGCATAAACAGCATCGGCCAATAGGACCGACGTTCGTGACGTGGTAACGTCGTGACGTCGTAACCTCCACGCCCAGCGAAAAAGCCGTCTGCCGAGCGACCGATATAACAATTATGCCGACTTTTGTTTGAACTATAGTTGAAGTTATTCAATGTTTGCCATGTACAGTATAACAGTGTAATCACTGAACAATTCCTGGTTTTAGTCACCGTCAACGATGAAATCGTCATTCTTCTCCACTTGCATTATGGATTAATCGTTCGCATCATTTTCAGTATTTGAATTTCAGATTTGAGAAATGACTTCTTTTGCCATCTCAACCGTAAGAAATTTCAAATCTACTGCTATTCAAATCACAACACTGTTTCTTATTAGATGTCATCTGGCAACACAGGCTCGCGGAATATGTCTGAATTTCGCGCGAAATTACTTTTCAGTTGTTTTGTGGTATGGACGTCTGTTGAATATTTGCGATGGCAGTTAGTGAATCAGAAATTCAGAAGGAATTTTTGGAATTCGGAGTTCCTATAGAGGAAACAGGTTTAATTCCAGCAGGTAGGAAGTGAATTACAGTATTTTTTTGAAGATATTTAATTTCATCATCCTGACTTCCGCGTCTCGATGCTTACATGTACCGTTATGTTGTTTATAAGTTAATTTAAGAGGAACAACTGGGGTTAAATTGGCGTTTGATTGAAATGGTTTAAGGAGGGTTTGCCCCTGAGTACTTTTTGAACCAGGAGCTTTCGCGCCTCGGACGTTTCGCCCGGTAATCTTCTACTAGGGCAGTGTTGGCGAAACTTTTTTCGAAGACGAGTCACAATAACACTAGAAAAAAACAAAAATGTTGTCCGCGGGTCAGGTGCAAGCACTATTTAATTTTATGAATAAAATAAATTATTAATAATAACGAGTAAAGTTTATTAAAGTAGCAAATAGAGACTATCATCATAATACCCTTATCCCGCCTGTGGCAGGGTCGGGTCTGCATACGGACAACCGGTAAAAGTGTGTTTAACCCAAGGAATTATTTCGTCATTCGTAGCAGATGAAATGTGGCGCTTCACTCGGTATAACGTCGTCAAAATACTCGTTCCAGGGCCTGCTGCACATGCTATTTTTTTTAAATCGTTTGGACATAATGAAAGTGATTCGCGAAATATTAGGCGTGTTGAAATCAAGGTAAAGAACTTCATGAATTTATTTAATGAATATCTTTCTCGTTATTTTAACTGGAAGCTTTCAATTGCATAAATCGAAAGCTTCTAGTTAAAATAACGAGAACTAAATTCATGAATCGAAATCATTAAATAAATCGAAAGCTTCCAGTTAAAATAACGAGAAAGAAATTCATTAAATAAATTCATTAAGTTCTTTACCTTGAAGTTCTTGGCCCTGGAACGAGTATTTGACGAAGTTATACCGACCGAAGCGCCACATTTCATCTACTACGAATGACGAAATAATTCCTTTGGTTAAACTACACTTTTACCCGGACTACCTCCTTTCACGTCTGTTGTTAATGAGACGATAAACTAGATACGATTCACGCTCCGGTCGCGTAAAATTGCACAGTGGGTCACTTTGTGACCCGCGGGTTCGCCACCACTGTACTAGGGGTCTAAATAATTGCGTCGATCGAAGCAGAAGCTTCTTTGCGTTCGCTAAACACAGATACTGTATATTTTACTTTACTTTCATTCACAAACGCTGGGTACATATTAACAAAACAATAATTAGCACAAAATCAATATTATAAGCCGATTAGGCTCCAATAGCTACTGCCAGGAAGTGATTATACAACTTCTTAAAATGATAGCAGCCTGTTATCATCATCATAATCATTATCACACCCTTATTCCGCCTATTTCAGGGTCGGGACTGTAGATTTTGGCAAGATTTTAATCCTCCATTACTGTCTATCCCCAACCACGCTTTCATCAACCCTGCATGCAATCATGTCCCTCTGTACAACCTGCTCTCACGTCCGCTTGGGTCTCCCCCTACTCCTGATGCCACCACCACCTGCTGCCTCATAATCTACCGCGTGATCTCCTCCTCCCCCTTCACATCACATGCCCATACCACCTCAACCCATTTTCTCTCATCTTTTCTGCAATGTCTCCCACCCCCAACTGCCTCTAACATACTCGTTGTGGACTCTGTCAACACGCGACACCTCACTCATGTAACACAGCATTCTCCTCTGATGGTTCTTTCTCACAGTCCAACACTCCAATCCATACAGCATGGCGGGCCTAACTACAGTTTTGTACCATTCAACTTTATTGGGACTCTGTGGTCACACAGCACACCACTTGCCCGTCTCCACTTTAGCCATCCTGCATTGATTCTGTGGGTCATGTTGGAGTCAATCTCCCCGTTGCTCTGAATCACTGCTCCTAGATACCTAAACGCTTTCACTGTTGGTAGCACCTCATTTCCGCAACTAACTACATCCCCTTGGACCTGGCCACTCCAACTTTCAGCCACGGGCAGAGGGGAATCCCCGCAGTGCGTTTGAGGAATGGCGACTTACTCAGCCCCTGGATGTGCTGAGGGAAGAAGTGAAATAAAATAGCTCCCGCGGACCAAATCCCCCATGTGCTCAGGGTAAAATAGGCGCACAAGATTCTCGAGACGTAGACTGGACGAAACAACCATCGTGGATTCACATGACCGTCTTGTCTTCGCCTGGATCAAACCACAGTTGTGGTTTAACGTGTTCGCTGTTGGTGTAGGCTCCTCACAGAGGTGACTGTAAAAAAACGCCTACCTGCGTTGACTGTGCGTGGAGACCCGTACCCCTAGGAAAAGTGGATCCTGGTGATTGAGGAGGCATATGCCCTGCAATGTCTCTGGGCCATTGCACACTTCTGACTTGGCTCACAGCCATTGATGGCTTAGTTTGTGATCTATAGTCTACAATACTTCACTTTGGCCACAGCTTCCAGGGAAAACAGGTGGCCAAGGCAGAAACTCGGTCAAGGGCCAGGGGCACATGTATGTGCGCCCTTGGTCACCTGACTGGTGGTTAGGCGGTGGGGGGCGCATATTTATATGCCCCCAGGGTTACTGTGAGTGGACCGACAGTCAACCCTGATGCCTTTGGTCTGGTACTCGGGGATTATACCACCCTTATGGTATACTGTCCAAGCAACCTTGGCGCCCCGAATGGGCGTCCCCTTGTTGGGCTCCGTGGTGGATGAGGACTGTGGGCAGCGAATTGTAGACACCACCAAACTATGGCGGTAAATCAGAGGCTGGGGGCCTCAACAAATAACCCCACCCCTTTGTCTTCTTCTTTTCTGTCTACGACTTGTTCTTGTGTTGAGCCAGAAGACGACAGCCTCGGTTCTACCCAACTGAGTGGGCCGACTGCCCCAAAGCCTATGGAACCGAGTAGTGCTCCAAGAAAGAGACTGCGTTCCCCCAGGATGGGAACTGCGTTCCCTCTGGATCCTGGAACGACTCTGTGCCTTCTACTACATCGGCACCTGCCCTTAACAAGAGGCAACGACCTGTCAGCCTTAAGGTACAGGGCTCCACCTCCGATGTGAAGCATGTTACTACATCTACGGAGGTCTTAGGTGCAACTAACTCCTCTTCCACCCCTTCTTCCTATCCTATCCGGTTTCTTTCCATATCTGCAGAGAATGGTGAGGCTTTGGGGAAGGCGTCGCCCTTCCTTATTGCCAAAGCCATCAAAGGCGTTGTTGGTGACGTGCGTTCAGTCAAGAAGCTTCACAATGGCACCTTGTTGGTGGAGGCATCTGTCCCTCACCAGATTGAAGCATTGCTTAAAATGCAGAAACTCGGTAACATCCCCATTCTGGTACACACCGGTAGAGGTGTGGTGCAGTGCCCCAACCTACTTGGGGAATCAGAGGAGAACATCATGGAGGAGGTCAGGGACCAGGGTATAGTGGCTGTCCACCACACCTCAGTTCGAGGGGATGGAGAATCCCACCCCTCTGACACCTTGGTGCTGACCTTTGGTAGGCCCAAGTTGCCAGAATACATCAGGGGTGGCTACCTCCACCTGCCGGTATGTACTTTCATCCCAAGCCCCCTTTGGTGCTTCAAGTGCCAATCGTATGGTCATGGCCAGAACTCCTGTTCTGCCAGGGTTATGTGTGGCCCTTGTGGGCAGGGAAACCATTCCCCTGAGCCATGTAAGACTGCTCCACACTGCACCAACTGCAAAGGAAAACACCCCGCCTCTTCTCGGGATTGCCCCACCTGGTTGCAGGAATGTGCAATCCAGGAGTTATGTGTCAAGAAGGGTATCAGCTTCCGAGATGCATGGCGGCTGCTACCCTTGCCAGGGATGCCAAGTCGTGGCTTGTCCTATGCAGGTGCCAACACCGCCCTCCCTGGCTCCGCCCAGCCGGCCCCCTCCACAAAGGTGGTGGTGAGTGGAGCAGGAGGGAAGAAACTGGGGACACTCCCAGCTCCCGCAGTGGGGCTAGTGTACTTGATTTGTCCACCCAGGCTCTCTGGCCAACGGCAGAAAGTACTGGGTGGCAGCATGCCCCAACTGGATCATGATGGGGATTCCTCCTTTGAGATGGAGGAGGAAGACCAAATTGTAGGCACCCCTCCCATTTCTGCTGTGGGACGGAGAAAAGGGAGGAATAGAAATAAACCTCCAAAGCCCACCTGTTGGTGAGTCTCTTCAATGGAACTGCAAAGGTTTTTCCCACAAGAGGGACGAGATCATAATGTTGATCTCATGGCACAATCCGATCTGCATCTCCATCCAGGAGATCCTTTGCCGTAGTGATACACCACTTTTGTTATGGGTCTACACCTTGTATGCAGACACCCGCACCCTCTCTGAGGAGGGGTGGCTATCTTCACACGGAATGGATGCATGCACGTCCCAGTGGCCTTATGTTCCCTCTACATGCCTCCTGGGATTGATATCCCCTGGGCAGACCTCGACTCCCTCACCACCCAGCTTCCCAGACCCTTTCTGATTATGGGTGATTTTAATGCCCATAACCCCCAATGGCGCTCGGACAGCTGCAATCCGCGACAGCTCCTTGTATAGCAATGGGTGTCACACAATGGCCTCATTGTTCTAAACACAGGTGCCCCCACACGTGATGACTGCCACTGCTGGTCTTTCCTGTATGGACCTCTGCATCCGCTCTCCTGGGTTGACGCCAGGGCTGCAATGGGAGGTTCTGTCTGACCCTTGTGGAAGTGACCACTTCCCCATCAGGATTAGCAGTGGAAGTTGGGCTCTCCTCAGCGACCACAACGGTGGTGCCTGTGTCGGGCGGAATGGGAGGAGTTTGCCTGCCGAATCCACTTTCACCCACTGTGTGATTTTGATGGGGTCAATGATATAGTGAGCCCCTTCACAGAGGCGGTGGTCATATCGGCATTGGCATCTGTTCCCCAGAGCTCGTGTAACCCACCATGAGCACGGGTGCCATGGTGGACGGAGGACAGTTGGAGTGTGATTCGGGCCCGCAGGGGCTCCCTTCGCCTCTTCCAGCCTCGTCCAACTGATGCCAATCATGTCAACTATCTCCGACCCCGGGCGTATGCAAGACAGGTAATCAAGGGGGTCAAACGCTCCTCATGGAGTGAGTATGTCTCATCGCTTACCCACCACACACCATCCAAGAATGTCTGGGAAAAACTTACAAAACTTACCAGTACTTACCATTGTGTGTCTCTGGTCTCCTTGTGCAAGGGAGACATTTACTTCTGCCATGTCATGTTGCTGAGGAGCTGGCAAGGACATTTGCAGACATCTCTAGTTCCCAGCACAACACTGCAGATTTCATAAAACAAAAGGAAGCTGCAGAACGCCTTTCAATTAACTTCTCTAGTGGTGTTGCTGAGGGGTATAACGACCCATTTACCCTGTGGGAGCTGCGGACAGCTCTAGCAAGGGCCCGGGATACTGCACCGGCGCTGATAACATCCATTACCAGTTGCTACGACATCTACCTGAGAAGGGTCTTTCCTACCTCCTTGAGGTTTTTAATTATATTTGGCAGCAGCATGAAATCCCTGCAGGCTGGTGGGAGGCTATCATCATTCCTTTGACGTGCTGTTTGTGTAAATCCATGTAACGCATGGTGAACTGGCGTCTGGTGTGGTATTTAGAACGGCACCACCTTCTTGCCAATGCCCAATGTTGCTTCTGTGCCGGCGGGTCCCAGGTGGATCATTTGATCTCACTGGAGATCTCACGTAAGGCCTTTATCAATAGACAGCACTTTGTAGCTGTCTTCTTTGATGTGGAGAAGGCATATGATACCACATGGCGCCATGGCATATTTGAGAACTTGCACCAGTGGGGGCTCAGGGGTAATTTGCCCCTCTTCCTCCATAGCTTTTTGTCCACCTGGACCTTCAGAGTGCATGTGGGGAACACCTACTCCTTGGCCTTTCTGCAGGAGAATGGTGTCCCACAGGGGAGCATCCTCAGTGTGATACTGTTTGCTGTTGCAGTGAACGGTTTTCCCTCCTCCATTCATCCCCCAGTACAGTCGTCCCTATTTGTGGACGACTTTTCCATCTGGGACTGAGGTTTCAAAATGCATTGCATTGAGCGTCAGCTGCAACTGGCACTAAGCAGTGCCAATGAGTTCACTAACTCTTGCGGCTATAAGTTCTCCCCTGGGAAATCAACAGTCATGCACTTCTGTGATGAGGGCTTCACCCTGAGCCTCACCTTACCCTGAATGGCCTCCTCCTCCCAGTTGTAGAGGCAGCCCGGTTTCTCGGTCTCCGTTTTGACAGCCGTCTGACGTGGGTCCCACACTTGAAGGATCTAAAGGCTAAGTGCGTTTGCTCCCTTAATATCGAACGGTGATGCTGCGACTATACCAATCACTCGTTCGATCGCATCTGGACTATGGCTGTAGTGTACAGTTGGCTCTCTTTTAACGTGGGTTCTTTTAACGGGGTTTCCAAGTTACGTGGTTTGCATTTCATTAAAAAATTTTTTTTTCTCAAATATGTATACAGTGCTGTATATATGCGATTAGGAGATCGAATGTTGAAACCACTCATAAGAAATCGATTTCTTAGACCGCGTGCCCTTTACACCCCCACGATGGTGATTCTCCTTCTGAGCCCTAATGACTTCTGTTGTTGACGGGCTCTAAAACACTAACAAAGAAACGAACAACCCCGAGCCCTAAAAGGCAAAGAATTAAAACGATTACCAGTGCATTGGATGGCTAACCCAGAAGCCTAGATGAAAATCTATTATTGATAATACACCAGGTCATTTACAGTTGCAGGCGCGGATCCAAGGGGGGTTTGCGGTTGCAACCCCCCCCCCTAAATTTGGGTCGACATTGACCCTGACAAATGAAAATTGCTTTTCCAATCGCGGCCTTTGGCCCACCCCCCCCCCCCCCATCCGACGAAAATCCTGGATCCGCCCCTGCAGTTAGAACATCCAAATGTTCAAATAGTATTTCTTCCACCCAACACAACAAGCCTTCTTCAGCCATTAGATCAAGGCATAATTTCAACTCTCAAAAAATATTACATTAAGCGGACTTACAAATTCATATTGAATAAATTATAAACTGAGTCCTTGACTGTAAAAGACGTGTGGAAACAATATTCTATATTTGATTGTATAATTCAAGTTGCATCTGCTTCTGCTGAAATAAAACCAGCAACTCTACATGCCTGTTGAAAAATGGTTTGGCCAGGATGTATTATAAGCAATACAATCTTAGAAACATCAACACTTTTGAAGGAAATTATAAGTTTGGCACATGCTATTGGCAGAGAATGTTTTAATAATTTCAACCATGATGATATAGAAGAACTGCTGGTGGATGATGTGTTAAATGATGATGAGGTTGTTGCACTAGCTTTAGATGCAGCAAATTCAGAAAGTGAAAGTGATATTGAAAAAACCCCAACCCCTCTAACTTCAGAAATAATTGGAGATCGTCTTCATCAATGCAGCAAATTAGAAAATCATTTTCTTGTTAATGACCCAAATTCTGAAAGGGCCTTTAAATTCCAACGTGAGCTGCAGAACTGTGTTTCTGGATATCGTGAATTGCCTAAACAATTAGTAGAATCATCAATGCAACGTTTAATTACGGATTGCATTGTTAAAAAGGGAAAATCAGCCTACAGTGAGAATGAAGGTTGCACAAATTTATCACCTTTACCAAAGAGATCAATTGCAGAAACAGTTATTTCTGATGATGAAAGTGATTTGGAACCTGTTCACAAACGGTGCATACTCTTATCAGATAGTGATAGTGATTAAAAACATGTAAATTTATATTACTTTCTTATAAAATAAAACGAGTTGTATTTAAATGCAATTTTGTTTAAGAATTTATGTAAATTATTTTCAGCTTCTCAAAGGAATTTATTAAGAGACCCATTTTTTTCAACGTCAACAAAATTTTTTTATGCAGTTTTACATTACTTTTAATTCATTATTTCGGAGAATTATGCGAATTTTAAAAATTATGGAACGTATCCCCAATTTTCCATAGACTTATTGGCAGAGAATGTTTAACTAATTTCAACCATGATGATATAGAAGAACTGCTGGTGGATGATGTGTTAAATGATGAGATTGTTGCACTAGCTTTAGATGCAGCAAATTCAGAAAGTGAAAGTGATATTGAAAAAAAACCCCAACCCCTCTCACTTCAGAAATAATTCGAGATGGTCTTCATCTATGCGGCAAATTAGAAAATCATTTTCTCGTTAATGACCCCAATTCTGAAAGAGCCTTTAAATTCCAACGTGAGCTGCAGAACTGTGTTTCTGGATATCGTGAATTGCATAAACAATTAGTAGAATCATCAATGCAAAGTTTAATTATGCATTACATTGTTAAAAAACGAAAATCAGCCTACAGTTATTTCTGATGATGAAAGTGATTTGGAACCTGTTCACAAACGGTGCATACTCTTATCAGATAGTGATAGTGATTAAAAACATGAAAATGGATATTACTTTCTTATAAAATAAATTGAGTGGTATTTAAATGCAATTTTATTTAAGAATTTATATAAATTATTTTCAGCTTCTCAAAGGAATTTATTAAGAGACCCATTTTTTTCAGTGTCAACAAAATGTTTTTATGCGGTTTTAAATTACTTTTAATTCATAAATTTGGAGTTACGCGAATTTTAAAAATTATGGAACGTATCCCCAATTTTTCCATAGACTTAGTCTTTTTTAATGCAAATTCTTTTCATGCGATTTTCGGAGGAACGTATCCCCCGCATAAAAAGAGACCTGACTATATGGCCTGGGCGCTCCCTCTACTGGAACTCATTCAATGTTTGAATCACCAACACTTTGTGATTGCTACTGGCTCCCTATTCTCCCTTCAGCTGTTGTGCACCCTTTATAGTAGACATGCCATCGTTCAGGGTGTACACAGGTTGTTGTTCATGATTCATCAACAGGGCAAGACAGTGTTGTTTATGTGGGTCCCAGGGCATGTTGGCATCATGGGTAATGAGATGGCTGATGCCCATGCCCGTCTGGTGGCCCACCTGCCAGATATACCTGACACTGCTGTCCCCTCCTCCAATGCTCTCCCGATGGTGTGGTGGGCCGTCCATGAACAGTTGCAGTCCCAGTGGTTTGTGGAGACCACCAACGCACTCCACACACTGAAGGACACTCCAGTGCACTGGGTGTCCTCATGCCACCAGTTGCAGAGGGAGGAGGTTGTGCTTGCTCGGCTGCGAATCGGTCACACTTTCTTCACCCACTCCTACATACTACAGGGTGAGGATGAACCGTGGTGTAACTCCTGTAGGGAGCCTCTCACAGTGGCACACATTTTTAAGTCATTTTGAGAGATACCGTGAACTTAGATGTCGACTGGGAGTCAGTCCAGAGCTCTCCACCTCAAATGGGGAAGAGGCTGGCCTCTTTCACATTTAATCTTGATACCTTTTCATTCTGGCATCTTTTCCTTTTATTCTCCCTTTTTGGCTTTTGCTTTTTCATTTTTGTGTCGTGTTTGGCTTTTGCCCTTTTGTGTTAGTGTTGGCTTAGGCTTGTGCCGATTTTTGCTGTGTCTGTTTTTGCTTTTGCGTTTTTATTTGTGTCCTTTTGGCTTTTGCCTGTTTAGCTTTGTCTTTTTTTGCTTTTGCCAGTTTAGCTTTGTCTTTTTTTGGCTTTTGCCTTTGTTTATTCCATATTTATTTTGTGACTTTTCCCTTTGTTTATTCCCTGTATATTTTGTGGTTTGTGCCTGTTACTATTATTCTTAGTGGGCTTTTGCCCTTATTTATTATCCTCATGGTGGGGTGGCCTTTTACACCCCCACCATGTAGAATGTCTTTCTGGGCCCTAATGAACTTTGTGGTCGATGGGTCCTAAAACTCAAACAAACAAACATCCAACTTCAGGCCCCCCCCATAGCTGTTGTAATGTCTTGTAAGTGCTGTTGAACTTCCTCTTGGGACTCTAACCTTCCTACGTCATCAGCAAATACCAAGCACTGAGGGGCCAATTCCCCTATTCCTGTCAGCAGGTCATCCATTGCGAAAGCAAGGAGGTATGGGCTGAGAGTTGATCCTTTATGAAGCCCTACCTTCACCTTGAAGCCACCGGTATTCCCCCTGCCATCCTCACCCTATTGGTGGAACCATCATACATTGCCTGTATTAATCTGATATGCCCTTCATCCACTCCACTTTTCCTTAGAACATCCCATACTACCTGTTGTGGATCATAAGCCTTCTCTTAGGTCTATGCAGATCACATGCAGGTCCTTTCTTACTGCTCTATGCTTCTCAACCATCTGATGTAGAATGAAGATTGGTTCCATTGTTGACCTACCAGGCATAAACCCAAACTGGTCTCCTCTGATACTATTACGATTTCTGAGGCGACATTTTATGACCCTCTCCCACCACTTCATAGAATGGCTCATTAGCTTAATGCCTCTATATATCCTACAGTCCTGGGCATCACCTTTCCCTTGAACAGTGGGATAATCCTCTTCTCCCGCCATGCAGATGGCATTTTGTCACCACTGGCTATCTGCCCAAGTTATGCCAAACGTCAATGGGAATGGCTTTGTGATCTTTCATCTTGCAGAGGTCCCTAACTATATCTGCCCCACTCACCAAGTCCACATCTACTGAGGTGGCAGGGGTGTCCATCACCATTTCACTGGTATCTGTGTTTAAGAGATTGTTGTAATATTCCTCCCACCTCATCATTACCTCCTCTGGGTGGAATAGGAACCCACCATTCCTATCCTTGCCATTCCTATCCTTACTGCTTCTATCTTGGGTCTTGGCTAGCCAAAAATCTTCCTGCTCGCCTTCCTTCATCTCTAACCTCTCATATACCTGATATATCTCCTTTGTCTCTATATACTCTTTGAACCCTGGTCCCCCATCTCCTTCCACCTATGAAATGCTGCCTTCTTCTGATGGATGGCTACTTCCACCACCTCATTCAACCACCAAGTTTGTCTACCCTGGTGTGAGCCTCCTACTCAAGCTGTGCCAAACATCACCTTTCCACACTGTGTAATCTTCCTGGCCATCCTGTCCCACATGGCATCAGTCCCCGTGTGTGCCCAGGGTAGAATAGGCACACTGCATACCTGCATGTCGGAAGAGGCGACTAAAGGGAGTGACCTTTTCTTGCCCCTACTGGACAACACCACTATCGTCTTTGCCCATCACTTGTGTTCTGGACGGGACGATACCATCATTGCGGTTGTTCGTGTCCTATCTGTGTCAGTTACTTGATAACTGTCTGACTTGTTCACGGTGAGGTGACCGTAAACAAACGCCTACCCGTGTGTTTGCCGTGCGTGGAGACCCGCGCCCCTGGGAAAAGCAGATCCTGGTGGTTGAGAAGGCGTATGCCCTGTAATGTCTCTGAGCCACCTCACACTTGTGTTTTGGCTGACAGACATCGGGGACTAGGGTTGCGACCCACAGTCTCCAAATCATCACTTTGGCCACAGCTTCCAGGGAAAACGGGAGGCCAAGGCAATAGCCCAGTCTTTGTCAGTCGGTCGGGGGCGCATAAGTGGTTATGCCTCCTAGGGTTACTGTAAGTGGACCGGCAGTCAACCCCGATGCCAATGGTCCGGTTCTCGGGGATTATGCCACCCTGACGGTATACTGCCCGAACACCCTTGGCGACCCTAATGGGCGTCCCCTTGTTGGGCTCCGTGGTGGGTGAGGCAGGCGGGCAGCAAATTTCATAATTTAATCAAATTATGGCAACTCAAAAACAGAGGCTGGGGTCCTCATCAAATAACCCCACTCCTTTGTCGTCTTCTACTTTTCTGTCTGGGACTTGTTCGTGTGTTGAACCTGTAGACAATGTCCTCGGTTCCACCCAACTGAGTGGGCCGACTGCCGCTAAGCCTGTGGAGACGAGTAGTTCTCCAAGCAAGAGGCCACGTTCCCCAAGTAAGCAGTCTGGACCCCGGAACAATTCTGTGCCTCCTTCTGCATCCGCACCTGCCCTTAACAAGAGGCAACGACCTCTCAGCCTTAAGGTGCAGGGCTCCACCACTGATACAAAGCATGTACCTGCATCTAAGGAGGCCTTAGGTGCAGTTAAATCCCCTTCCACCCCTTCTTCCTATCCTATCCAATTTATTTCCATATCTGGGGAGAATGGTGCAGCGTTGGGGAAGTCGTTGCCCTTCCTTATTGCCAAAGCCATTAAGGGCGTTGCTGGTGACGTGACTTCGGTCAAGAAGCTTCGCAATGGCACCTTGTTGGTGGAGGCATCTGCCCCTCACCAGATTGAGGCATTGCTTAAAATGCGGAAACTTGGTGATTTCCCCATTGTGGTCGAACCCCATCGCACCCTTAACACCAGTAGAGGTGTGGTGCGGTGCCCCAACCTACGTGGGGCGTCAGAGGAGAACATAGTGGAGGAGCTCAAGGACCAGGGTGTGGGGGCTGTCCGCCGCACCTTAGTTTAAAGGGATGGGGAATCCCACCCCTCTGACACCTTGGTGCTGACCTTTGGTAGGCCCAAGTTGCCAGAATACATCAGGGCCGGCTACCTCCGCTTGCCAGTACGGCCTTTCATTCCGAGCCCCCTTTGTTGCTTCAAGTGCCAAAGGTATGGTCATGGCCAGAATTCCTGTTCTGCCAGGGCCATGTGTGGCACTTGTGGGCAGGGAGACCATTCCTGCGAGCCTTGTAAGACTGCACCTTATTGCACCAACTGTAAGGGAAACTACCCCGCCTCTTCTCGAGATTGCCCCACCTGGCCATCCAGGAATTGCGTGTCAAGAAGGGTATCAGTTTTCAAGATGCGTGGCAGCTGCTAGCCTTGCCAGGGACTCCAAGTCATGGCTTGTCCTATGCAGGTGCTGCAAAGGTGGCTGCTGTGTCATCTGTCTGCACCCAGACGGACATACTTCCACAACTCCCCCCACTCATCCGTTTTTTCCCCTCTCAGGCCTGCAGGGTCCACGGGATACCCGTCTGTGCTAGCATTGGCTGCCAGAGAGATCCCTATCCCATGCCTAAGGTTTCTTCTGGATCCATCACTGCCTCTGGCCCAGCCTCCTTGGAGGCCACAGATGCCTCCCATCAAACAGAGGCATCTGCTTTTAGCAGCCCCCTTCCTGGCTCAGCCCAGCTGGGCCCCTCTATAGTGTTGGTGATGGGTGAGAGAGGAGGGAAGAAACCGGGGACACCTAGTGCCCCCGAAGTGGGGCGCATGTCTTTGGTTCGTCCACCCAAGCTCTTCGGCCAACAGCAGAAGGCACTGAGTGGCAGCATGCTCCAACTGGGACATGACGGGGATTCCTCCTTTGAGATGGAGGAGGAAGACCCAATTGTAGGCACCCCTCCCTTGTCTGCTGTAGGACGGAAAAAAGGGAGGAATAGAAATAAACCTCCAAAGCCCACATAATGGTAAATCTCCTTCAATGGAACTGTCGAGGCTTTTCCCACAAGAGGGACGAGATCACAATGCTGATCTCATGGCACAACCCCATCTGCATCTCCCTCCAGGAGATCCTCTGCCGTAGTAATTCCCCACTTTCGTTACGGGGCTACAAGATGCATGCAGACACCCAGCAGCAGGGAAACCACCCTGTGGGAGGGGTGGGAATCCTTATCCGGAATGGATGCATGCACACCCCAGTTACTTTGCAGACGCCTCTCCAAGCCGTGGCAGTTTCACTGCAACTGAATGTGCCCACCACTCTATGTTCCCTCTACCTGCCTCCTCGGATTGATATCCCATGGGCAGACCTTGTCTCTCTCATGGCCCAGCTTCCCAGACCCTTTCTGAATATGGGAGATTTTAATGCCCATAATCCACAATGGGGCTCGGACAGTCACAACCCCCGAGGGCGACTTGTGGAACAATGGGTGTCACACAATGGCCTCATTGTTCTCAACACAGGTGCCCCCACGCATGTGATGACTGCCACCGGTGGTCTTTCGTGTATAGACCTTTCCATCTGCTCTCCTGGGTTGGCACCAGGTTTGCAGTGGGAGGTTCTGTCAGACCCTTGTGGAAGTGACCACTTCCCTATCAAGATTAGCAGTGGAGATGGGGCATTGCCCCAACACCCACCACGGTGGTGTCTGCGTCGGGCGGACTGGGAGGAGTTCGCCCACCATATACATTTCCGCCCACTGTGTGATTTTGATGGGGTCAACGATCTAGTGAGTCACTTCACAGAGGTGGTGGTCGGGGCGGCATTGGCATCCATCCCCAAGAGCTCGTGTAACCCACAACGAGCACGGGTGCCATGGTGGACGGAGGATTGTCGGAGTGCGATTCGGGCTCGCCGGCGAGCCCTTCGCAGCTTTCAATCTCGTCCCACCGAGGCCAATCGTATTGACTATCTCCGAGCCCGGGCAAATGCACGACGGGTGATCAAGGAGGCCAAACGCTCCTCATGGAGTCAGTATGTCTCCTCACTTACCCGTCACACGCCCTCCAAGAAAGTCTGGGAAACGCTGAGAAAGATCCAAGGCAGATATTTACCATCATGTGGCTCAGGTCTCCTTGTACAAGGAAGACATTGCCTTCTGCCGTGTGAGGTGGCTGAGGAACTGGGAAGGACGTTTGCAGCCGTCTCCAGTTCCCGGCACTACACGGCAACATTCCTGCAAACGAAGCAGGCTGCAGAACGCCATCCACTGAACTTCACTGGTGGTGTCGCCGAGGGGTATAACAATCCATTTGCCCCTTGGGAGCTACGAGCAGCTCTAGCAAGAGCCAGGGACACTGCCCCTGGACCAGATAGCATACACTATCAAATGCTACGACACCTACCAGAGGAAGGCGTTATATACCTCCTTGAGGTATTCAACATGATATGGCAGCAGCATGAAGTCCCTGCAGGCTGGTGAGAGGCTACTATAATCCCACTCCCAAAACCTGGGAAGGATAGTAGCCTTGCAATAAATTACAGACCCATTTCATTGACGAGCTGTCTTTGCAAAACAATGGAACGAATGGTAAATTGGCGCCTGGTGTGGTATCTCGAGCGGCACCACCTTCTTGCCGATGCCCAATGTGGTTTTCGTGCTGGCAGGTCTTCGGTGGATCATCTGATCTCACTGGAGACTGCAGTACGTGAGGCCTTTCTCCACAGACAGCACTTAGTGGCTGTCTTCTTTGATGTGGAGAAGGCATATGATACCACATGGCGCCATGGTATACTGGAGACCTTGCACCAGTGGGGGCTCAGGGGTAATCTGCCCCTCTTCCTCCATAGCTTTTTGTCCGAACGGACCTTCAGAGTGCGTGTGGGTAACCCCTACTCCTCTGCCTTTCTGCAAAAGAATGGTGTCCCACAGGGGAGCGTCTTGAGTGTGACGCTTTTTGCTGTTGCGGTGAACGGCCTACCATCCTCTGTTCACCCCCCGGTCAAATCGTCCCTATTTGTAGACGACTTCTCAATCAGGTACCGGGCTGCCACGATGCACAGCATTGAGCGCCAGTTGCAACTCGCACTAAACAGTGCCCACGAGTTCGCTGCCTCGCGTGGCTATAAGTTCTCCCCTGACAAAACAACTGTCATGCGTTTCTGTCGTAAGCGAGGGCTTCACCCTGAGCCTCAGCTTACCCTGGATGGCCGCCTCCTGCCAGTTGTAGAGGCGGCCCGCTTTCTTGGTCTCCGTTTTGACAGCCGTCTGACATGGGTCCCGCACTTGAAGGAGCTGAAGGCTAAGTGCCTTCGCTCCCTTAATATTCTGCGGTGCCTGCAGGGAACTGGTTTTGGGGCAGATCGAACGGTGATGCTACGCCTATACAGATCACTCGTTCGATCCCGTCTCGATTATGGCTGTGGCGTATATGGCCTGGCCGCTCGATCTACTCTCCGGATGCTGGACAGTGTTCATCACGCTGGCATCCGGGTGTCCATTGGGGCGTTCCACACAAGTCCAGTACTCAGCCTTTGTGCTGAGGCTGGTGAGCCACCATTGACTGTGCGCGGCAGTGCCTGGCAGCTGCATACATTTTGCGGCTGAAAGGTCAGCCACAGCACCCTACACACCCAGCCGTCTTTAGTGACATTGTGAGACGGCCATTCAACCGCCGCCAGGGGGTTCCCCCTCCATTCGGTGTGCGTTGGATGGACTGTCTTGCTGGCCTGGGTGTGACTCTACCTAGGTTGCAGCCTGTACTGCCGGCCTCTGTGCCGCCCTGGACAGTGCCAGAGCCAAGTTTAAATTTAATGCTGGGAGCGTTACCCAAAACCAGTACCGATAGGTCATTGTACCAACAAGAGTTCGGACGCCTCTTTTGGACCTTTTTATTTACACGGATGGGTCGAAGGATGGTTCCTATGTGGGTTAGTCAGTCTTTACAACTGATCATCTCATAGGGCGCCGCCTTCCAGGCGTTGCCAGTGTCTTAACTGCAGAACTCACAGCTCTGCACAGGGCACTGGAACTCATCCAAGTATTGCATAACACACACTGTGAGAGCCTACTTTTTTTGTGTTTGTCGTTGGCCTTTGCCCTTACTTCTAAGGATGGCACCTCTGTGGGTTGGTCAGTCTTTGCAACTAGTCATCTCATAGGGGGCCGCCTTCCAGGTGTCACCAGTTTCTTAACTGCAGAGCTTACTGCTCTGCACAGGGCACTGGAACTCATCCAATTTTTGAACCACCGATACTTTGTGGTTGCGACTGACTCCCTATCCTCCCTACAGCTATTGCACACCCTGTATAGCAGGAATACCATCATCAAGGGTGTGCACAGTTTGCTGCTCATGATTCATCAGCAGGGCAAGACAGTTTTGTTTATGTGGGTCCCGGGGAAAGTTGGCATCATGGGGAATGAGAGGGCTGATGCCCATGCCCGTCATGTGGCCCACCTACCAGATGTTCCTGGCACTACTGTCCCCTCCTCTGATGCTCTCCCGAAGGTGCGGTGGGCTGTCCATGGGCAATGGCGGTCCCAGTGGTTTGCGGAGACCACCAACAAACTCCGCACCCTGAAGGACACCCCCAGTGCACTGGGCGTCCTCATGCCGCCTGTCACGGAGGGAGGAGGTTGTGCTTGCTCGTCTGCGAATCGGTCACACGTTCCTCACCCACTCCTACATATTATGTAGTGAGGATGAACCATGGTGTGACAGCTGTTGGGTGCCTCTCACAGTGGCACACATCTTCAGTTACTGTGAGAGATACCGTGAACTTAAATACCGACTGGGGGTCAGTCCAGAGCTCTCTAACTCCCTTGGGGATAACCCCCCCGGGGAGTTGAGAGCTCTCTCGTATTTGTGAAAGAGGCTGGCCTCTTTCTAAAAATCTAATACAAATGCTTTTGCGTTTTCCTTTTGTGTGTTTTGGCTTTTGCCTCTTTATGTTTGTATCGTTTTGGCTTTTGCTTTTTATCTCTCTGTTTGTTTGGCTTTTGCCTGTTTTATATTTGTCCTTTTTTGGCTTTTGCCTTGTTTGTATTTTTGTCTGTTTAGGCTTTTGCCTACTTTTTTGTGTTTGTCGTTGGCCTTTACCCTTACTTTTTGTCTGTTATTTGATTGGCTGTTGCCTTTTGTTTTGTTAATTTTATTGGGCTTTTGCCCTTATTTATTTTCACCATGGTGGGATGGCCACTTACACCCCCCACCATGGTGATTGTCTTTCTGGGCCCTAATGACCATTGAAGTTGATGGGCCCTAAAACACGAACGAACGAACCCACACACACTGACTTCTAACTGACGTCAGTTTGAAGTGACACACCAATGAGAATCTCCTCTCACCATCATCATCTTACCCTTATCCCGCCTGTGGCAGGGTCAGGTCTTTGGGTTCTAGCCCACTACTCCCATCTATTTCCCACCAGGTCCCTGTCCACCCCACACACTGTGATATCCTTATGGACAACCTGTTCCCACATCAGCTTTGGTCTTCCCACCTGCATTCCTGGGATAGGCCTAACAAGCTCCTCTTCCCCTCTTCTGATGACGTGTCCATACCACCTCAGCCTATTCTCCCTAATTTTTTTGGCGATGTCCACCACCTGCAGACTACCTCTAATATACACATTCCTAATTTATCAGCGCTTGACACAATGCTTGCATTCTATTTACATGGCTCTTCCTCATGCCCAGCACTCTCATCCATAGACCATGGCTGGCCTAACCACTGTCCTATAGAACTTTCCTTTCAACTTGATTGGGATCCTCCTATTGCACAGGACTCTGCTTGCCTGTCTCCATTTCAGCCATCCCCCATTGATTCTATGGGACACATCCGAGTTTATCTCCCCATTTCTGTGGAATTTTGATCCTAAGTATTTCGCTGCTTGAATGTATGTCACCATCATTTCCTTGCCATTCCCACTTGAAAGCTAGATACTCTTCATTCTTCGTGTTAATCTTTAGCCCTTCCTTTTTGATTGCTCATCTAACATCATTTAGTCCCTTCTCTATGTTTTCTCTGCAGTCACTAAGTTGTTCATTGTCTTCGGCAAAATGCCAAACACTGGGGGGGGGGGTTCGTTCCCCTACTCCTGTCAGTAGTTCATCCATCACCAGAATGAAAAGGTATGCACTAAGTCTGCAACTTTGGTGCACCCCAACTTTCACTGGAAAGCTGCTGGTGTTTCTGCAAGGTGTCCTTACCCTGGCTATGGAGCCATCATACATATCCTCGATTATTCAAATAAACCTTTCTTCTATCCTTCTTTTTTGTAATTCTTCCCAAACTACCTATCGTTGGACACTGTCAAAGGCCTTCTCCAAGTTGATAAATATGGCATGAAGTGCCCTAGACAGTGCTTTTCTACCATCTGCCTCAGAATGAAGATTTGCTCCATTGTGGACCTACCTAGCTTAAACCCAAACTGATTTCAAGGACACTAGTTCTATATCAGAGGCAACATTCCATTACTGTTTCCCAGAGCTTTTTGGAGTTGCTCATTAGCTTTATACCTTGATAGTTACCACAATCTTGGACATTCCCTTTGCCCTTGTAGAGTGGTACTATCCAACTCTCCCACCATGCAGATGACATTTTATCTCTGCTAGCTGTAATACAGAAAGGATTATCCAACCACTTGGTACCTGTCCTCCCAAGGCTGTGCCACACTTGGATGGGTATTCTGTCTGCGCCTACAGCTTTCCGACCTTTCATTTTCCTAAGTGCCCTGATCACTTCCTCCTCTGTTACTCTGTCCACAACCCCTGCCAATGCAGGATAGGTGGAGAGGTCCTCCTCTCTCCCTCACTGCACTCAGGAGCTTCTGGAAATATATATATTTCCACCTACTATATACTCACCCCATTCTGTCCCTCTTCACTTGCTGCAGATATGAGCCTGTATCTCTCCCCAAGGGCTCGACCTATTCCCCTTCCACCTAGTTACTTGGAGGAAAGCAACCTTAATTTCCCTCTGCTTTAGGATATTTACTAATTCTTCTGTTTTGCTGGTAAGGGTCATCGCATTCCAAGATCGTAATCAAGGTTTACCCCTATGCTTTCTGAACGCACGCTGGCCTGGGGCCACCCAAGCCACGCGTCTGGAACCTGCAGGATTGTTGGCGCCACTTGCTGTGGGGGGAGGGTGCTGGGCTACCCCACGGGAATCGTTTCACACCATCAGGTAAAATTTTTGGTGTGAGCATGCGCTTTTTTTGTTACTCATATCATTTTGGGGTGTGAGGGCCTTTATAATGTACGTTTGTTCAGTGGAAGATTACCCGATTTTAATATAAAATTATTACAAATTTTATAAACGATTTTCAAATAAAATTATCCCAAATTGTATAAACCATTTTCACATAAAATTATTCCAAATTGTATAAACGATTTTAATATAAAATTATTCAAAAATTGTTTCTCAACACAAATGTACATACAGTTAGCAAAAAAAAGTCTACATACACCACGACTTTTTATTTAAAAACTCTAGAAAGTGATTGTTTTGGAAAAACGTATTTATAATTTAACGTTTAAATTATTTAGCATTTTACTTAATGTCCAATAAAGGTTTTACAGCTTTTATTAACTGTACATTCTTTGAAAAAAAAAATAAATAATTTCGTAAAAAAAAATGAAAAACAAAAAATCTGCATACCCCAAAAAAGTTTGCATACACTTGTAGAAAATAATAGTTACATGTATCTAAATAAAACATAATACCATTTTGAATTGCTTTTTAATGATCTGTAGGACTTCCTTTATTTTTTATCAACTCTCAAAGTCTGTTATTCATCACAGTGACCAGATTTTTTTGGTTATATTTGAGTCACTGTTGAATCACATGTGTATGCGTTGGATCGATTATTGTTGCCCTGCAATAGGTCACCAACCATGCAATATTATAACCAACAAAGCATTAATTTACCTGCCAAAGTTTATATTTTGGTTGTATAATGTGGTATTGGAACAGGTCGGGTAGGCCAGCATCCCTCCACAGATAACTCGGTCAATATTCCTTCAGGTTCCAGACACCTGGCTGGGGTGCCCCCAGTCAGTGTGTGTCCAGTGGTCGCACAGAGCCGACCCTGCCACAGGCGGGATAAGGGTATGATCATGATGATGATTTGAGTTAATTTTGGACCATTCCATTCAACAGTTGGGTTTTATTTTTGCTTTATTTTGGGTTGAGTTTTATATGGTGGGGTCCATTATCTTGGGGTCCATTTATCTTGTTGGATGCAGAAAATGACCCACTCCCAAGTTTTTCAGCATAGATTTGATACATCATAATATCTAAGTAAACATGCTGGTTAATGATGCCTTCAATAATTTGGAAATTGTCCACATGACTAATCAGGGACCATGGATAGTAAACCAGGTCTGGCCATTCAAAACATTGAGGAGTTTTGAGATCAATTCGTGATTACTGCAGATACGGATTACAATATTGCATGGTGTCTGACCTATTGCAGGACAGCAATCCAATGCATACACATGTCGCTTAAAAAGTGACTAAAATATAACCAAAATATCTGGTCGCTGTGATGAATAACTAACTTTAAGAGGTGATAAAAAATGGAGGTCCTGAAGATTATTAAAAAGCAATTCAAAATTGAATTATGTTTTATTTTGATACATGTAACTATTATTTTCTACAAGTGTATGTAGACTTTTTTGGTGTGTGCAGATTTTTTTGTTTATTTTTTTTGCAAAATTTTTTTTTCAAAGAATGAAAAGTAAATAAAAGGTGTAAAACCTTTATTGGACATTAAGTACAATGCTAAATAATTTAAACGTTAATTTATAAATACTTTTTCCCAAAATAATCACTTTTTCCAGGTTTTTTTAAATGCAACATCATGGTGTATGTAGACTTTTTTTATGCAAACTGTATAAACGATTTTGTGAAAATCGAATTATTATAACATTCTGCCATATTGTTTCTAAACACAAATGTATAATCACGTTGTTTGTGAATTTGTGTGATTTCAAAATTGTAAAGACTGTGATGATAACTTCTTGCAAAATGAGTTAAGGTCAGGCAAATTCCTTGAATTTCTTTTCGAGATAAAAACAGAATAAAAAGAACCGGCCAATTGCCTTCTCAACGGCAAAATGTCGGTGGCAAACGTTCCATATCCCAAATGAAATACTCCACCAACACGCATGACATATTCCTTATTTTTGAAAGCATAATGTGTTTCACATGACTACTTTTCAGTAAAAGAACTATGTGAGAAATATTCGTTGACAGCGGTGGAATTTGTGGAAACCTGGGTCGCATATGCTGCAAGCAAAGGCATTAGTCTGACTCCCCAAGAAAGTACTCTGCAGATATTTGAAAATGAGGTGAACGATTGACATCCGCATTTCTTTATTCCTTCGGGAATTATTCATAAAGTATATTGTCCATGTTTTTCACATTTTTCAGGACTTGAAAAAAAATCAGCGAAAACGGATGATCGATCGTCATAAAAATGTACCAGCTAACAACTTTGTTTATGACTCCTCTACGATAAATGAATTGTAATATATATATGCTTATCATATGTCGGTTAATTATTTAAATTTCATAAATGGGTATGCCAGAGTTGAACTACAGTAAAACTTCTTTAATTGTGGACCTGTGGGGCCTGGCAAAAGTGTACCCATCAGAGGGGTGTACCCATGTGAGGGGTATGGGACACTGTATTTTCTATTCCCGTAATAGGAACACAAAACTCCCTATTGACAGATTTGCTACTTTAAATTCTTTTTCTCCTTAGATTTGACAATTTTGACGACCTTGTGGCAGCCTATGGAAGCCCAGAGGTGCAGGTAAGTTTTCTAGTAGAAAGTGATGGTAGTGCCAAAGGCAGTGTACTGAGTATTTTTTACATTCTTTTAAAGGCCGGGAGGAAGCGCCAGCAAACACCTGATTCTTTTACTAATAAAAAGCCATCTCTCTTTAATAACACCTCCTCTCCTTTTTATCAGCCACAGAAGTCTCTTAGAAGGTACACAGTATTATAGATTTAAAAGCAACGAATTGTAATGCTATACCATAAAAACGTTTTCTTAATTTTAGTCAGACTCCATCAGAAAAGTATGTCACACGTACAAATTCTGGGGATGTGCTATGCGAGTTCGGAGAATGGAAAAGTTGGGAACGTGATAAAGCTTTGAAAGCTAGATCAGTAAATTATGGCGAAGTGATGGTGGTTCCAGCCTGCTATACATATATGTATGAGAAATTATACATTTCCTGTAAATGGTTGAATTCACGCATACAGAGTATGGAAGATATATACCAGGAGTCGTACAAAATTACAGAGTTTGCAAATGTCTGCATGTTATCGTCGGTATGTTCAATCATGTTGGTCATTTGGTTTCGTTTTTAGGAAGGATGTGCTACGGAATCTATGAGGCAACTAGATACTATTCAGACGAACTTATGGAGATTTTGGGTTTCTAGATCTTTTGTGTGGTTGGTGTGAAACTGGTAAAATTCTTTTTTTATTGTAGGATAATGTCGATGTCATTGGGCGCATTTGTTGTGATGGCAACGGGAAAATGAATACAAAGTCAATTTTATTGGAGGGCTCACGGAGGACAAGTTCAGGTATGGCGATTGAACTGGATGTCAGTAAATTGGAGTCGTATTCGCTTTTTCCTGGTCAGGTAGGGCTGTGACTTAATTGTGATTCCTGAACTAAAAATATTTAATTTACTAATGGAAGAAACTCAATAGATAACAGCTTTATCTTGCTCTAACCCAACTGGTAGAAAATTGGTGGCAGAAAAAATTTATGATCCTGTGTATCCCAGTTTTCAGCAAGATGCACCATCATTACTTGGTATGGACGTTATTTAATAGTTGAGCATATTACAATTGTAGCAATGTGTTTTATATTTCTAGATCCATTGTGCATTAATGTGGTTGTGGGACCGTATATGACTGGTGATAGCCTGTCTTATGAGCCATTAGCAGATTTCCTTAATGTGGTGAAAACGAATAACCCACATGCTTGTATATTGGTAAGCAACTAGTGCTGATAATTAATCATTGCATTGTGTTGTATTACACTGAAAAGATAATGGCAAGGATGTGTGAAGGCAACTGGCCTTACCCACCAAATGAATATATCTTGCATGGGATAGCATCATCTTTTTCTTTTTATGTGGACTTACTAAGAGGGGTTGTAGAAACTTATTTTTGGTGGATACAGTTATGTTGTATATTAAACTACTGCAATCAAAGTTTACTAAATGTGATGAAAAGATAGAATGAGCAAGACGTGGTTCAGAACTATACTATGACTACACTAATAGTAAGAAAAAGTGAAATCTTAGCCGCTATCTAGAGTAGTTGTCTACTTTTCCTTCTGTGGCGTCAAGGTGATGGTTTGCTGAAACTGTATGATTGAATTAGTTCCACACAAAATGGTAAAAATTGAAATAAAAATCAAGAAGTGCAGACAAATACTTATCAAGGTAAAAAAGCAAGAACAGTCTTGCGAAACGTTGGATCACCTAAAAGAAACGATAAGTATTTGTCTGCATTTCTTGATTGTTATTTCAATTTTTACCATTTTGTGTGGAACTAATTCAATCATACAGTTTCAGCAAACCATCACCTCGACGACACAGAAGAAGTAGACGACTACACTGGATAGCGGCTAAGTTTTCACTTTTTCTTACTACAGTGAAACCTTTCTATGGGTACACCCCTCTAAAGGGTACACAGCTCTTAACGGTACACCTCTCTAATGGGTACACCTCTCTGTTGGTACACCTCATACATGTCACTACTTTTCAGAAAACCACCTCTATAATGGGTTCATCCCTCCTTTGGTACATCTAATACATGTCACCATTTTCGGAAAACCATCTCTGTAATGGCTACACCCCTCTATTTGTACACCTAATGTCACCATTTTCAGAAAACCTCCTCTGCAATGGGTACATCCTGCCTCGGTGACGCAGTCGGCAGGGTGCTTGGTAACTGCAACAGTGGTTCTAGGTTCGATACTGGACCGAGGCGGGTTGCCTTCTTTTCTGCAAGAGAGATGCCCCGAGTGCACCTTCCTTTGGATTAGAAGTAAAACCATAGTCCCATGTGGCGTTCAATGGCATATATACATAAAAGAACTTTCTACTATGCAACGGATAGGTGAGGCAACATTTTCAGATGTAGGAGCTTGCCACCTGGCATCGGTGGAATAACGGAGTCCAAAAGATCACCCTTGCATCTATTCAGACAGGCACGATAGGTACCCGACCCTGCCATAGGCAGCAAATAAGAAGGTAGCTTGATTGTAGACAAACGTCCCTTGATTGATTTGTTTGTAAAAATTAAATTTGTGTACTTCAATAATTTTGTGAAATATTATATTATACAATGCATTTTTTTGCAGTTAAAAAACACAATATAAAGCAATATGTTGTTTTGATTAGTTTTTATACCCATACCCCTCTTATGTGTACACCCCTCTGATGGGTACACTTTGGCTAGGTCCCACAGGTGTACCAATTAGAGAGGTTTCACTGCATTAGTGTAGTCATAGTATAGTTCTTTACTAAGTGTGAGCTGCAAAAGTGTGTAAGTCTTAGGCGGCTTTCACACCAAAGATGCAAGAGACAAGACATGTGCCTCCTGGATGCAGGAGGCATTAGTGTCTTTTTCTTGGAGAAACATGCTTCACACCAAAGAGGCATATGCAGCCTCCATCTTCTGTCTGCTTCTACCTGACAGATATATAGAAATCAGAATAAAAATAATTTTTTTTATTAATATTCTATATTTTTTTATGAATTTGATCTGTTCGTTGGTGTTTTAGGGCCCTTCCCACTTCTAACGCAGAGTACACAGACACTACACTAATGTGACGATTTTTGACTATAACTGGTACCCAGCTTTCCCGCTCCCAAAAGGCCACCCATGTCAGTACTAACTGGTGTGTCCAAATCACTAAGCTGTTCCCCACCTTTTCTTTATGAAAGGGGCCCTTCAATGCTCGCACATGCGCATCCTGGCTGCAATAAGATGCAGTGTCATACAGTGCCTGGTACTCTTCGAAGGCAGCAATAAATGTTGTCACATTGTTGATTGTGAGGTAACATGTTTCGGATTCATCCCTCCCTACACATTGGAAAGCGCATGTGCTAATTCAGATTTTCATTGATTTGTTAGTGTTTAAGGGTCCTTCAACCACAAGGTTCATTAGAGCCCCGTCCAATGCATAGTTCTAATGCGGTCTGCACAGACCCTACGCTGTTGCAATGATTTTTGGGTATTTGCAGTACCCGGTGTTCTCACGCGAACACCCATGTCAGTACTAACTGGGTGCGTTGCTTAACCTCAGTGATCAGGCAAGAACTGGTGTGTTCAACGCAATAGAGCAAATCTTCTAATACAGGGGAATCACACGCTGACCAAAAAGACAAAGAGGCAGGAAGCATAAAACCAACCAACCGGTTTTCAAGGAACATGTGCCTCATGCTTCCAGGATGTAAGATGCACATGTCATTTCGGTGTGAAAGACGTCGTCGCTTTATATGTGTTGGTGTTCGAAGACGCATGCCTCCTGCATCCAGGAGGCACATGTCTTGTCTCTTGCATCTTTGGTGTGAAAGCCGCCTAAATGTGATTTGGTGGAGGAAGTAGAATTACCCATAACTGAGCCTGATTGAGGCAGTGAACGTGTGTTCTTATAATGGGGCAATCATTGTACAGCTAAACCTATCAAAATTGGACATTTTGCTAAAAACCTAAAGGTGTCCATTCTAGGCAGGTGCACAGAGAACAAATAGGTATTTTCACCATAGTACTGAAATTGCAAATAACCAACAATATGGTTATGCAGTTCAAACGTGTGTTTACCGTGTTTAAATCCTACTGAAGTACACATTGAAAACTTGCAGCATCGATTGTTATTTATTAGTGTTTTAGGGCCTTCAACTACAACGGTCATTAGGGCCCATGCAGTATCGACATAATATTTAAAATACAATATGCACGTTCCATGATACTTCTATAATTTGACAGGTGCAAAAAAATTGGAAATTGTAGTTTGATTTGTTTTCTTTTGCACAGTGTTAGTCTAAATTTCATGCTACCGCATGCAGTCTGGAATATCCCAGTAGCTTACAGTTAATGTGCAATAGGTCAGAAACCATGCAATACTATGACCAACAATGCATTAATTTACATGCCAAAATTTCTAGTTTGGTTGTATAATGCGGTGTTGGAACACGTGGTGTAGGCCGGCATCCCCCCACAGACGACAAAGCCAATATTTCCAGTTGGCTCCAGACGCCTGGCTGGGGTGCCCTCAGTCAGAGCATGTTCAGTGGACCGGCAGACCTGGCCCTGCCACAGGCGGGATAAGGGTATGATGATGATAGTCTCAACGTCGTGCTGTGTGCTCTGTAGAGAGTTATAAATATCTGGATGGACTGAAAGTGCATATTTTTGCAGGTTTTTGCATATTATAACAGCCAACAAGACCTGAAGTGGGGTGAGAACATTATGGTTGTGTTCAGTTTCAGTATCATCCATATCACTTTCTAACCACAAACCATTTGTTGGTGGTATATGCCACTCCAAATCTTAATAAACAGCCCCAAAATCTGTTGATAATTATCTAAGATTCACTTTAGCGTCCATTTTAAAATGTTGCAGTACTGAATATAATGGCATTGGGACTTTTGATGTCGACAGTAGACAGGTGTCCATTCTGCACAGGTTGTTATTATTATGGGTGCCATAGGCTTTGGCCGTACTACATAAATCCGTTCATTTTAGACAGGTGTCCAGTGTTGCAGGTTTTACTGGTTTTACAGTTTGTATAATTAGTCACTTTGTTTAATTTTAAATTTATATGATTTTTTGTGCTGTCTTAGACTAAACATCAAAATTCTTCAGAGTTTCGAAGATCATATTATAGAATCTGGAGGTCTTTTAACCCTACTTGAGCCCATATATTGTTGTGTATGAGATGCTCATTCTTTGCAACTTAGATTTTAAATTCATTATGCGAGTCATATTATGGAAGCTTATGTGTAAACATGCCAAATTGATTGCACTTTATCCATCATTAGGAACTAGGGAAATATTTCTAATGTCAGATGTTTCTTCTTATAACTTATGTTGTAGCCACTGATACATGTTCACTTAGCCAAGAAAAATCCTAGCACTAAGCATAATCAAATATTTTCATTGGATGTTCGACGACACACACACACATCATCTATTTAAAGACAGGGAGGCAGAGGAAAAATTTTTTAGGAAGGTGTAGTAGCATGAAGGTTGGAAACCACTGCTGTAATTGTATAGTTGAACTTCTAGGAAGGGTAATTCCATTCCAAACCAACCAGTCACTTGTATATCGCATCTGGTTAGGTTTTGATGAAATTGATTTTTAAAATTTGAAAAAAAAAAAGGAAAAAAAAAGTGTTTCATGTTTGCACAAAGACTTTCAGACTTGAAGAACTCGGACTACAAGTCCTACAGAGCATTTCATAAGATTTAATTTTATATGTCACTGGACTATCTGTAGTAAAATAAAAACAAAACTGTAGACTTTGAAAAACTTTTTTTAGAACAAAATTGTTGCAAATTATAAAACCAGAAAGTATCGGAGTTGGATCTCATTAAGATCAGGTTTAAAAATAGCTCAATAGACTGATGTAATAATACTTCATTCACTAAGAGGTTTGTGAAAACTGAGCAACAATTAAGCTAGTGCTTATGAGGCACACTCCAGAAGAAACAAATTCGGATTCGGTTTATCGCCCCCACACATTTCGCTCTCCGATGTTTCGCCCTGAGAGGGTAAATGGCCGTTTTTTTTTGTTGCTCTGTTGACTGTAATAATAATGTTAATGAAATAAAAGAAACACAAACAGTGCTAACTGACCCTTGATTTTGACCTTACCTATTCCTTGAAACTCAGAAAATGGTCCGAACGAACAATGCTGCTTTTCTAGGTAAAAACAGGCCAAAATAAGGTAAAAATCAAGGGCTGGCTTTGACTCAAGGGTCAGTTAGCACTGACTCTTGATTTTTACCTTACCTAAACCAGAATAACAAAAAAAAAAATAACAAAAAGCCGGCCATTTGTACCCTCCCAGGGGCGAAACATCCGACGGTCGAAATGTTCGGGGGCGAAAAGTACTCGGGGCGAAATGTCGGGGGCGAACGTTCCGGATCCCGCAGGATTCAGACAAATTCTAACAGCCGAAAACATTTTCTTGTTTTCAAAACTTTTAGAACATGCGATCTCATTTTTTTTATGAGCAGCTTTTCATTTTCTGTGATATTTTATTTTCCTGAAGATAATCAAGTGGCATATCAAATTAAACCTTCTGAAATTCTCTTTAAAATGAGGCGCAAGATAACTCTTTTAAGATTTACAAAGTAAGTTATTCAAGATTGAACTTGTTCGAGCAAACAAAAATCACGTTTTCTCCGGAATTTAGAAATAAATAACAGCAAACTAAGCACATAAACTTTTTCTATTAATACCGGTATATTTCAATTCAGACATTTGATGAGAGTATTACTGAAAGTTTCCTTAAAATCTGAGATGGTTAAATGATTTCTGTTACGTTTTGGTTGGTTTGGCATGGAATGACCATCACAATGACCATCTCCGATTATGATTAGATTTAAAGTTGGATATTTAGTGTTGCATATAGCGTTGCTTAAGTATAGCTGCTTATATAAATTACTTCTGAAAGTTTTACGTGTAATTTTATGTTTTTAAACTTTGTCTTTTAACAGATTGGACCATTTGTTGATGCCAAACATGGTGAAATTGAGGTAAGTAAGTATGGTTGCAAAATTCCTTCAGTTTCTTAGTTGGTAATGTGTGTTGTGGGAGCACAACTTTCCAACATAATTCCAATTAATGATATTAATCATGAAATATCATAACATGATAGTAGTCACTGTGCCACATGCAGTCTGGAATATCCCTGTTGCTTACTGTTGTTGTGCAGTACGTCAGGCACCATGCAATATTATAACCCCCCCCCCCACAGATAATTCAGCAATATGCCCTGTGGATTCCAGACGCCTAGCTGGAGTGCCCCTAGTCAGAGCATGTTCAGTGGACCTGTAGACCCGACTCTGCCACAGGTGGCATAAGGGTATGGTGATGATTATGATGATGATGATGATGATTTCTGGGGCAGCCCCATATTTCAGTCATGCGTCCCGGAATTAACAATTCGTTTAGTGATTCGTGAAAATGAATATAGCTTCTATAGTTTTTCCCCATACAAATTGCCTAAAGTGGAGACAGGGAAATGAAGCCCCATGCAACCACCGTGTCCCAATAAAGTGATAGGCAAAGTTTACAGAACTGTCGTTATGCCAGCTATGCTGTATGGCTCAAAGTGTTAGGCAGTCGTGAAAAACCATCAAAGGATAATGCAGGTGGCTGAGATGTGAATGCTGCACTACATCAATGGAGTGTTACGAGCCGACAGCATCCGAAATGATAGCGTTAACCCGACTCTTGCCCTAATCCCCTTTATTTTAATATTTTACCCCTCCCCCAATTCTATTTATTGCTCCCTCCTGTAGTGTATTGTACAATGTATATTTTGTTAGTATTCCTTCCCCACCCATCATCCCCTACCTAAGGGCTCGCCTGTTTAGGGGATGTGAAGCAATAAGCTTGGGGGCGGGAAACATGGCAGAAAAAATTAGAGAAAATAGGTTGAGGTGATAAAGGCATGTGATGAGGAGGAAGTTATTCTCTGCATTATTGGACTGCAGGTGAATGACAGCCCCGGGAGTAGGGTAAGATAAAAACGGACGTGGGAGGAGCAGGTGGTACAATGGGACAAGAAGACTTTCAGGGTGGAAGGGAGCCTGGTGGGGGATAGACGGATTGGGGCGGGATAACAGTGAGATGACGACTAGTATTTCCACATAAGGATCGTATGGTATTCCGCATTTGAACCATATTTTAATGTGCGCTGAGTCAATTATTGGCAAAATACAACTAATCATTTGTGCGAATTATACATACTTAAAATATGTTTTTAACGGTATTTGTATGTTTCGTTTTCATTTATTTATTTTTAAAATAATTTTTTGAAAAGAGATTTTGAAAAAAAAAGGGTATGCCGGCATCCCCCCACAGACAACTTGGGTAGTATTTCCTACGGTCCCAGATGCCCAGTTGGAGTATGTTTAGTGGACCTGCAGAGCCGGCCCTGCCACAGACGGGATAGGGGTATGATGGTGATCTTTTTATCAACTTTTATAAACAAATAGGAGAATTCCTCCAGCTTAAATTTCCTTTAGAACATTTTAGAAACTTAATACAGTTCAAGTGTGAATGCTGTGATCCATGGGTATGGTATTGAGAGCAGACAGAATGTACATTGAGTATGATAGGGGTAGCTTGTGGTGCAAGGGGAGTGCAAAATTGCGTTGGACACACCAGTTCTCGTCTTTAGTGCAGGATATGTATGATGGTTCCATCGCTAGGGTGAGGACAGCATGGGGAAACTCTGCAAGCTTTAACGTGCATGTTGGGGTGCATCAATGGTCAGCACTTAGCCCATACCTATTCACGCTGGTGATGGATGAGCTGCTGACAGGAGTAGGGGGATGGGCCCCTCAGTGCCTAGTATTTGCTGATTATGTGGGCAGGCTAGAGGAGTCCAAGGAGAATGCACAAAAGGGTTTACAAGATATTAAAACAGCAATGGAAGGAGGGGGTCTCAAGGTAAACATGAAGAAAACTGAGTACCTAGCTTTCAATTTCAGTGACCAGCGGTTAGAGGATGAGATTCGTTGTGGGTGAGAGGAGATTCCAGTTGTGCAAGAGTTTCGCTACCTGGGATCAGTTTTCCAGAAAATGGGGAGATAGATGCTAACGTGACCCATAGGATTAATGCAGGATGGCTGAAGTGGATACAGGCAAGTGGGGTCTTGTGTACTGCTGGGGTCCCAATAAAGTTGAAGGGCAAAGTTTACAGAACTTTCGTTTGGCCAGCTATGCTGTATGGCTTAGAGCAGGGGGGGGGGGGCAAGTTTTGTGCACATAAGATCTACTTTTTATCTTAACAAAGTGTCGCGATCGACTTTTGATCCTAAACACGTGTCGCGATCGACTTGTTGTCATAGGCGTAGTCAAAGTGGGGAGTGGGAGGTTCGATACTGGACCCACCTCGGTCCAGTTAATTTTTGTTTTAAATTAATATTCGGAGTGAAACCATAAACCGGAAAAACCGAAATTTTTACTGGAACGAAAACTATAGCGGAACCGATATATTTATTTGCGGTGAACCATAACCGAACCAGAACGAAAAAAATACGGGTTCGATTTCCTCCCCTAAGCACCAGTAGGTGTGTGGTGCAGTGTCCCAACCTGTGGGGGGAGTCAGAGGAGAACATAGTGGAGAAGCTCAGGGACCAGAGTGGGGTGGCTGTCCACCACACCTCGATTCGACGGGATGGAGAATCCCATCCCTGTGACACCTTGGTGCTGACCTTTATAGGCCCAAGTTGCCAGGATACATCCGGGCTGGCTCTCTCCACTTGTCAGTATGTCCTTTCATATCAAGCCCCCTTTGCTGCTTCAGGTGCCAGCGATATGGTCATGGCCAGAATTCCTGTTCTGCCAGGGCCATGTGTGGCACTTATGGGCAGGGTGGACTGCACCTTATTGCACCAACTGTAAGGGAACTCACCCTTTCTCTTCTCAGGATTGCCTCCCTGGTTGCAGGAACATGCAATCCAGGAGTTGCGTGTCAAGAAGGGTATGCATGGCGGCTGCTAGACTCGTCAGGGAGGCCAAGTCCTGGCTTGTCTTATGCAGGTGCTGCAAAGGCAGCTGCAGTGTCATCTGTCTGCACCCAGATGGACATACTACCACAACTCCCCCCACTCCTCCGTTTGTTGCCCACTCAGGCCTGCAGGGTCCATGGGATGCCAGTCTGTGCCACCCACGTTTGGGCTCTCCAATAGTGACGATACCAGCCTCTTTGGAGGCCACAGATGCCTCTCATCACACACAGGCATTGCCTTGAACACCCCCTCCCTGGCTCAGCCCAGCCAGTCCCCTCCACAGTGGTGGTGGTGAGTGAGGCAGGGGGGAAGAAAATGGGAAACCCCCCCTCTCCTGCAGTGGGGTGCATGTCGATGGTTCATCCCCCAGGCTCTCTGGCCAATGGCAGAAAGCACTAGGTGGCAGCATGACCCAACTGGAGCACCATTGGGATTCCTCCTTTGAGATGGAGGAGGAAGACCCAATTGTATGCACCCCTCTCTTTTCTGCAGTTGCGACAGAGAAAGGAGAGGAATGGAAATAAACCTCCAAAGCCCACCTGATGGTGAATCTCCTTCAATCCACTTTAGCCCACTGCAAGCTTTTGATGGGGGTCAACGATGTAGTGAGTCACTTCACAGAGGTGGGGGTCAGGGCAGCATTGGCATCGGCATTGGCAACCCACCATGAGCATGGGTGCCATGGTGGATGGAGGGCTCTGTAGAGTGCATTTTGGGCCCACGGGGGCAACCTTTGCATCTTCCGGTCTCATCCAACTGACGCCAATCGTGTCAACTATCTCCGAGCCCTGGCATATATCAAAGAGGCTAAACGCTCCTAATGGAGTAAGTATGTATCCTCGCTTACCCACCACACACCATCCAATAATGTCTGGGAGAAGCTGAGGAAAATCCAGGAAGGTACTTACCATCCTGTGGTTCTCGTCTCCTTGTGCAAGGGAGACATTTACTTCTGCCTTGCGGGTTTGGTTTGTTTGTTGGTGTTTAAGGTCCCGTCAACTACAAGGTCATTAGAGACCCGTCCACTGCATAGTTCTAGTGCATAGTCTGCACAGACACTACACTAATGCGACGATTATTGGGTATTAGCAGTACCCAGCTTTCCTGAGCGACCACCCATGTCATTACTAACTGGGCTTGCGTTGCTTAACTTCAGTGATCAGACGAGAACTTGTGTGTCCAACGCAACTTGCCGCTCCCTACTGCCTTGCGAGGTGGCTGAGGAGCTGGCAAGGCAATTTGCAGTCATCTCCAGTTTGCAACACTACACAGCAGCTTTCATTAAACACAAAGAAGCTGCAGAACGCCTTTCAATTAACTTCCGTGGTGGTGTTGCTGAGGGGTATAACGACCCATTTACCCCTCGGGAGCTGTGGGCAGTTCTATCAAGGGCCCGGGATACTGCCCCCAGTGCTGATAACATCCATTACCAATTGCTACAGCATCTACCTGAGAAGGGTCTTTTCTACCTCATTGAGATTTTTAATTATATTTGGCGGCAGCACGAAATCCCTGCAGGCTGATGGGAGGCTATCATAATTACTCTCTCAAAACCTGGAAAGGATAGTAGCCTCCTGACGAATTACAGGTTCATATCGTTGATGAGCTGTCTATTTAAAACCATGGAACACATGGTTGACTGGCGTCTGGTGTGGTATTTAGAATGGCACAACCTTCATGCCATTGCCCAATGTGGCTTCCGGGCTGGCAGGTCTCTGGTGGATCATTTGATCTCACTGCCTTTCTCCACAGACAGCATTTGGTGGCTGTCCTCTTTGATGTGGAGAAGGCATATGATACCACATGACGCTATGGTATATCTGAGACCTTGCACCAGTGGGAGCTCAGGGGTAATTTGCCCCTCTTCCTCCTTAGGGTTTTGTTCAAACAGACCTTCAGAGTGCATGTGGGTAACACCTACTCCTCAGCCTTTCTGCAGGAGAATGGTGTCCCACAGGGGAGCATGCTGAGTGTGACGCTCTTTGCTGTTGTGGTGAATATCTTTGCTGCTCTGGTCACCCCTTGGTACAGTTGTCCCTATTTGTGACTGGCACTGGGCTGCCACGATGTATTCGCCAACTCACGTGGCTATTACTTCTCCCCTGGGAAAACAACGTTCATGCACTTCTGTCATAAGTGAGGGCTTTACCCTGAGCCTCAGCTTACCCTGAATGGCCACCTCCTCCCAGTTGTAGCGACAGCCCGGTTTCTTGGTCACCATTTTGACCGCCATCTGACGTGGGTCCCATTCTTGAAGGAGCTGAGGCTAAGTGCCTTTGCTCCCTGAATATTCTGTGGTGTCTGCTGGGGAGGATCGAATGGTGATCCTTCGACTCTACCTATCACTTGTTCGATCACATCTCGACCGTGGCTGTGGCACGTACGGCCTGGCCGCTTCATGTACTCTACTGATGGTGGACAGTGGAAATCACACTGGTATCTGGTTGTCCATTGGGGCATTCTGCACAAGTTCAGTGCTCAGTCTTTATGCTGAGGTAGGTGAACTGCCACTGAACGGCAGTGCTTGGTAGCTGCATATATTTTGCTGTTGAAAGGTCAGCCGCACTCTGTGATGGCAATTCAACCACCGACCAGGGGTTTCCCCTCCATTTGGCATGTGGGGGATAGATGGTGTCGTTAGCCTGAGTGTGACTGCCTAGGGTGCAGCCTCTACTGCCACCCTGGACAGTACCAGAGCCTTGATTTAATTGGATGCTCATGGCCTTCTCCAAAGCCAGTACCGATAGGTCAGTGTACCAACAACAGTTTTGACGCCTCTCTCTGACCTATCGGGGCGATGTTTTTGTTTACATGGAGGGGGGAAAGGATGGCACCTCTGTGGGTTGATCAGTCTTTACAACTGGTCTTCTCATAGGGGTCCGCCTTTCAGGCGTCACCAGTGTCTTAACTGCAGAGCTCACAGCTCTGCACAGGGCAATGGAACTCATCCAATGTTTGCATCACCGACAGTTTGTGGTTGTGACTGATTCCCTGTCCTCCCTTCAGCTGTTGCACACCCTCTATAGCAGACATGCCATTGTCCAGGGTGTGCAAGGTTTGCTGCTCATGATTCGTCAGCAAGGCAAGACAGTGTTGTTTACATGGGTCCCAGGGCATGCTGGCATTATGGGCATTGAGAGGGCAGATTCCCAGGCCTGTCATGTGGCCCACCTGTCTGATGTACCTGACACTACTGTCCCCTCCTTCGACGCTCTCCTGATGGTGTGGTGGGCTGCGGATTTGTGGAGACCACCAACAAACTGTGATAACAGAAGGATCCCAGTGCCCAGGGTGTCCTAATGCCACCAGTTGCGGAGGGAGGAGGTTGTTCTTGCTGGGCTACGAATTGGTCACACGTTCCTCGCCCACTGCTACGTACTATGGGGCAAGAATCAACCCTGGTTCGGCTGCTGTTGGGAGCCTCTCACAGTGCACACTCATCTTTAGTCACTGTGAGAGATACCACGAACTTAAATATCAACTGCGGGTCGGTCCAGAGCTCTCTACTTCAGTTGGGGATAACTCCCAGGGAGTTGAGACCTCACTTGTATTTCTGAAAGAGGCTGGCCTCTTGCACAAAATCCAATACTGACCCTTTTTTCTTTCTGGCGGTTTTGCCTTCTCCTTTTATGTCATTTTGGCTTTTGCCTTTTACAAGTCAATCGTTTTGACTGTTGCCTTTTATTTCTGTGCCTTTGTTGGCTTTTGTCCATATTTCGTTGATGTTGGTTTTTACTTTTGGCTCTTTTTATATCTATGTCTATATTTTTTATATCTTTTTCTGTTTAGGCTTTTGCCCATTTTATGTTTTGTCTAGTTTTGGCTTTTGCCTGTATTTATTCTGCTATTTATTTGGCTATTGCCCTTTTATTTTCTATTGCTTTTGGTGGGGTTTTGCCCTTATTTATTAACATCATGGTGGCCCTAATGAGCATTGAAGTCTATGGGCCCTCAAACACCAACCAACCAACCAATTCACTAGCTGTATTTTTATATGGTTGTATCCCTCACCAAGGGCCGTTGATCTAACCCCGTTCCACCTAGTTTCCTGGAGAAAAGCTACATTAATCCTTCCCTTTAGGATACTAACTTATTTCCCTGTTTTGTAAGTAAGGGTCCCCACGTTCCTAATCTAAAATGTGTTGCTATGCTTCCTGCAAATGCTCTGACAGTGGACCGCCAGCCAGGCGTCTGGAACCCACAGGGATACCATATTTATTCTAATAAATGGTGCACTGTTTATTTTTTCAGAGTTATTTAAATTTTATTGGCTGTTGGATTTTTTGTGCTGTGGACGTTACCTCACAGAGATTTTTGGAAACATTTACACTTCGCATCATTTCTTGCCTGCCACTTAACTACCACAGGCATAATTTTGCCTGGCGCCTGTGGTTGACGTCATAATTTTGTCGTCTGCTCAGGCGCTATTCTTTCATGCCGCATGCCACAGAACTAGGCATGATTGTCCACGAATAACTTTTGCCTAATGCCAAGTTCTCTGGCATTCAAGAATAGCAACTGGCAGATGGCAAAATGTTGACGTCAACCAGAGATTCTAAGCATAGCCAAATTGCATTGGACACACCAGTTCTCGTGAGATCACTGAAGTTAAGCAACACAAACCCTCGTTAGTACCAACATGGGTGGTTGGTTGTGAACGTTGGGTGCTGCAAGTTTCTCTTCTCCTTATTCCCTACACCCACCTCCTCCTCACCCACAAGCAGCCTCATAAGGTTTTGGCCTGTTATGGCTGCTTGGCTTACTCTCCAACCCGTTAGCATTACAGTAGTAATTGCACCTGTTTTGGTACCATGGGAGGTGAGAAATCATAAGCTGAAATGTTTCCCAAAATCGTGTGTGAGGTGGTGCACACAGCCAATAGAATGAAAGAGCAGATGTTTTTAGAAAAGCAACAGCCAATGAAATGCAGTTAACTACCTCAACTCCACTTCAGGCCACCACACACGATCAGTTTGGTGTGTCAGTTCGGTGTGTGCACATCGATGTGTTCAGTTTGGTGTGTCGCATACTTATGTTCCTTTTCATGAAACGTCATGCGACGTCATTTGATTGTCTCCATCAATCAGTAATTCTACCGTTACCATGGTTCAATTTTTTAATGATAACCTTTATCCATGTTTGGGCATGCGCATAACACAAACTGTGAAGAACGTGTGGCTCTCACCCTGGACTGACGTCAGTCCGAAATGACACACCGCTGTGATAAAATTTCTTCACTCCATCAGTTAAAATTTTTGGTGTGAGCAATTTTTTTTTTTTTTGCACACACACGTCAGTTTGGTGTGTGGGAGCCTTTATGTCTAGTTCTGTGGTACGTGTCACGAGAGAGAAAAGTGCCTGAGCAGATGGCAAAATTATGATGTCAGTGAGGTGTGATGAAATGCCTGTGAGGTAGAGCTCATAGCACAAAAATTCAACAGCCAATAAAATTTAAATAGTAAACATTTTTTGAAAAGTAATAACCCATGAAATGTGCATGACAGTTGTAAGCAACAAATGCAGTTGACTACCTCTCAACTCCACTTTTCAGTTGATTTTGCACTACCATGGCAAAAAAGTTGCATTCCTATGTCATCAGTTTGTGTGGCATTTCGTTTTTCGTCTGCTTGAGTGCAATTTGCATGGGTGTTGTGTGCCATGGAACCATGTTTATCCACGGATTTCATGCTAAACTTGCAAAAGACTGGAGTTTCTTCATTGTGGAGTTCCTATGTCATCATGGAGAAACTCTAACGGGATTTTAGCAGGTTATGACCATGCCAACTCATGGGAAGGGGGAATTTTAGACCTAGTTTTTACTTATGTGCCTAGCTTTGTCAGGGATGGGAACTGCATTAAGAGAATTAGTGACCATGCTGGGGTTAAGGTTGAGATAACAAGAAAGCTGTCCAGGTATTGTACACCTTGTAGGGAGACTTATCAGTATCACAGAGCTCATTGAGAGTTGTTTAGGTCATATTTAGAATCCCATTTGAATGATTTTCAGGTCACCACCCAAATTGTTTGTTTGTTGGTGTTTTAGGGCCCTTCAACTACAAGGTCATTAGAGCCCCGTTCACTGTGTAGTTCTGATGCAGGGACTGCACAGACACTACACTAATGCGACGATTTTTGGATACTAGCGGTACCCAGTTTTCCCAAGCGGCCACCCATGTCAGTACTAACTGGGGTTGCGTTGCTTAACTTCAGTGATCAGATGAGAACTGGTGTGTCCAACGCAACTTGCCGCTCCCCACCACCCAAAGCTTGCAGTGTTGAGGGACATTTGTTATCCAGATTGGTGTACCCAAGAATTAAGGGCCACTTTGGTGAAGCATAGAAAACCCAGGAACATATTTGGGAAGGGGGATAAATCCAGATAGTGAGCCTGCTTTTAAGGAAGAGAGGAGAAGGGCAAAAGGATTAATTAAAAATGCCTACAATAATTTCCATTGTAATATTATGGAGGAAAGGCTCAGGAAAAGCCAAAAGCGTTTTGGGGCTACCTAAAAAATACAGAAAGCGGGGGGGTTATAGGGTTCCAGCTGTTAGAGATTGTTTAAGAAATTTAGTTAAAAATAGTCTTATAGCAGCAAATATTTTTCATGATTCATTTGCCAAAACATTTATAATTAGCAGGGGTGATTATCCTCAAGGGTCAGTTGGGGATTATAAAGGGGGAATGGAGGAGGTTGTTATTACGAGATGGAATTAAGAAGCTTTTTGCTAATTAGTGGTCCAAAAGGCTATGGGGGCCTGACTACATTTCTTCATTTATTCTACAAAGACTTTTGGGGATTGTCAGCTACTATTTGAGGGAAATTTTTAAAAAAGTCGTTAGACAGTGCCATTGTTCCCTCCTCCTGGAGGCTGGGAAACGTTGTTCATCTTCAAGTCAGGAGATACTGCTGATCCTAAGTGTTACAGGCTGGTATCTTTAACAAGTGCCATATGCAAGATACAGTAAAACCTGTCAGATTGAGCACCTTGATACTATGACCACCTCTCTACATTGAACATATTTCTATGGAACCAAACATTCCCATAGAGATTACACTATGTAACATCACTTGCATTAAGCACCTGCATACTTTGTACATTGACCACTGTGAACCAGTACCAGAACAGTAGTTAACCTCCATAGTTTGAACATAAATGCCGATTTGTATCATACTAAAAGTATTAGAATCTTTAAATTTTTGAATTTTTTTTAAATAAACTAGGAACCCTTTTAAAATGATTGATACAGCACTGTAATTTGGCCCTAAAATAAAACAGTTAAGGAAAAACTATTTGCAACAGACATGGGTAGATTTGGGCCTTGGATTATCCCTTTGTGAATCCTCATTGTTATCAGCTATTGAGTCACCCATAGAAATCATTTGATTTCAAGACACACTCAAACACTTTCCCATGGCTGAGCAAAAGTACACAGAGTTAAATTTGGAGCAAAAGAAATTTGTAAGTGAAAGTGTAAGACAATGGTGTATTGCAAAGAAAGTTAGCAGCTGAATTTTACGTGGAGCCATTGCTCATATAAAAGCATGGATAAATAAGTTAATTATGATATTAAATGTAAAAATGCTGCTGAAGAAAAGTGGTGCTAATGGTTAAGTGAATGCTTCTGTCTTTAGTTTCTTTTTGAACTTGCAACAGAAAAAGATTCCTGCTGTATATCAGAACCAATGCTGCAGGAAAATGCCCTCAGTGTTTCAAGAATGGATTGAAGGGGAAGCACTGGCTCCCCCATCAGTGCCTCAATGGTTGGCATATTTCAACTTATGCAACTGATCCAACATTTTGCATTGCTATCTCCATTTCTATACTGCCAGTCCAATCGTTGCTGTCGATTCTGCAGTTGGCTAAACCACTGAAGATAGGATATCGTCTAAGGGGTAGTGAAGGACCTTGGGTAATTGCTAGCTAGATTTATACTAAGGGATTCTGAATATTTGAAGTGCCCCCCTTATCTGCTGCTGGATCCATCACTGAGTGTTACTACCACTTTGAGAGTTGAAAAATTCAAGGCTAGCAATGCATTGGTTGAAGGATTTAGGATAAGACTGTATTCACTTTTCATATTAACATATGTGGGGATTCTGTAGAAGCTGACGCTACTTCATCCTGCTGCCTCACCTTGATACAATGAGCAACTGTCTACATTGAGTACTTTTGAATGGAATGGCAAGTGCTCAATGTAGACAGGTTTTACTGTATTTGAGCATATATTATTCTTGCATATTATGGGATATTTGGAGGAAAATGGAATCCTTAGCAATAATCATCATGGGTTTAGGAAAGGGAGGTCATGTGACACACAACTGCCTTGTCTGATGGACTATATTCAGAGAGCTCCAGACAAGGTTAAGCAGGTTGTGTTGTATTCATCGACTTTGAGCAGGCCTTTGTCATGGTTCCCCATGACAAACTTGTTCCAAAAATGTGCAAGTTAGGGATTCATATAAGGTTATTGAGTGGGTAAAGGTCTACCTGAATGACAGGCAGCAGAGTCCTTTTTGATGGTAAGGCTGCAGAATGGACACCTGTGACATCAGGAGTCTCCCACAGAAGTGTATTGGCACCTTTACTGTATATAATTTATGTTAACAATATAGAGCTTGATATACAATCCTTTATTGAGCTATTTCCAGATGGCACGTGCATTGCAAGGGTATTGGATGAGTGGTTGCAACAGGACCTAAACAAGATATATGATTGGAGCAGAAAGTGGGAGTTGCCCTAAAACTTGTACAAATGTAGCTTTCTTATGATAAGCAGGTCTAGAAAGCAAGTTGGTTTTACTTCTTATTGCATAGGTGGTGTTAGTGTTAATGGGGTTGAGACCCATTAGCACCTTGGTGATATTTTAAACCAGGGATTCCCAACCCTATGCCCGTGGGCACCATGGCACCCACCGACCACTATGTGTGTGCCCTCAACTGTTTGGCGGCGACAAATATTTTTCTTTACACTCACTAAAAATTTAAAAGAAAATCATCTTTCGGTTAAACATATTTGTGAATCATTATTTTCAAAAATGAATTTAATAAGTTGAAAATATAATCTCAACTTTAGCATTATTTTTGAATTATTTATTACCCTTATCCAACTATAAATATCATTAGAAAAATTAATGGCGCCCGCTAACCTACTTTTATTTTAAAATGTCCTCTAAGGTACAAAATTTAGCCGCTGTGGTGGCGTAGTGGTTAGCTCACTCGGCAACTACGCCGGATACTGGACCATAATGGGTCGGCTTCTTTTGGGCGAGAGAGAAGCCGCGAGTGTGCCTTCTTTCGGATGAGAAGTAAAACCGAGGTCCTGTGGGTTTATGATGGCGCTTGCACGTAAAAGAACCCTCTCTACTACACAACGGGTAGATGAGGCAAAATGTCCTGGTGTAGGAGCTCTCCCCCTGGCGTCGGTAGCATTCCCCAACGAACAGTAGACCGACGATAAATAAGCGTAGGGGTGCAGCTTTGGCCGGCAACCGGCTGCAGAAAAAACTATGTCCAATATATCACCCTGTGTCCATTCAGAGGGACAAATGGGTACCCGACCCTGCCATAGGCGGGAAAAGGGTTAGGAGTTGCTTTTTGCTCTAAGGCACAAAATGGTTGGGAACCCCTTTTCTAAACGCTAAGAGCACCTGGAAGGAGCACATTGACAAATTGATTTGGAAGGCTGGGTGTGCTCTCCATTTGGTTAGAAGAGTGTTGGGAGACAGCACAAAGAGTGCAAAATAAGTAGCCTATTTTTTACTGGTATGGCCAATAGTGGAGTACTGTAGTCCGATTTGGTTTCCCTTCAGGCAGGGGTTATCTTGGGGAATTGAAATGATTCATCGCTTCTCTCATAGGTTGAACGTCTCAGACATGATCATGGAATTAGTGTGGGACTCACGACATCAGAGGTTGGTATCTGACAGCATTAAGCTTTTTCACAGACTGCTGAAATTTCGGTATGAGGGTACTCCAGGGGACAGCTTATCCCTGGCAGACTATAGGGGGAGAAAGGATCATCTTTTCAAACTGAAGGAGGTTGGGGCACGAATAGACTCATATTACTGGTCTTTTCTTCCAAGAGTCATTTGGGAATGGAATTCTCTCAGAGAGGATGTGAGGGAGTTTCTGCAAGATGCTGCCATTATAGCAGGTAAACAATATTTGACAGAATGGATGTTATGCTTCACGTTCCTTGGGGGTTCAATGGGTTATAAATTAGGAATGAGAGTCATCCTCTCCAATGCCAATTTGGCCTTTCAGGACTGCTTGCAGTGTAATCAATTAGAATGGAATAGTTTATGTCGCCTTTCATCTGCTCGAGTGCTATTGTCGAAGGTGTTGCCTGCCACGGAACCAGGCTCAAATGTGATGTTTATAGAGGAACTGGATAAGCAGTTTATGGGCACACATTTCACAATGGCAGTTTCGAGTGGACTGCATTATTGATTAGAGAATAACATGAGACTAATGGTGAACTATTCACTGTTGCAGAGAAATGCTTTGTACTTGCATCAAGATATTTTTGCAGAATGCATGGCAATGATAAGAAAATGTGCTGAAAGGTTTGTAGTACTAATGCTTGTGCCATTAATTTAATCCATTGCATGCAGTATTGGTTTAGCATCTTTAGGACAACATTTTTCTTTAAATATAGTATGGTAACTACTGAGTTCGTCATTGTGCCATCAACTAGAGACATTCATCATGACTGCATTTATCCAACACCACCTTTTGAAGTTGGCTTGCATATGAAGAGATTAACGGTACTGAATATAATTTATGTGTTTAGTTTCAGATGTAGTAAAAAGTACGTTGGATAATTTTTTCTCCTTCTTATTGGTAGAATGTCCATTTTGTGTCTGATCCAAGTGTAATTAGCATCAACGGTGTGCACATTGGCATAACAGCAACGGATATTTTATTTCATCTTGGGAAAGAAGAAATGTCATTGTAAGAAAGCTTTTTTTCTTTGTTGACTTTCTAAATGTCACTTTTAATTAAGGAGTGTATCTCTTAACCTAACGTGGATATATGAATGTTATGTTACATGGGTGGGGATGTTAGCAGCAGATGAAATTAGGAATGAGTACATTATGGGTAGTTTAAGAGTGTGGGGGATGCTGGAGAAAAGATGAGAGTATAGGGTGGTTGGTAAGGGACGTTGGGTGCTGAAAATTTCCCCTTTCCTAAATTCCCTTCACCTACCTCCTCCTCACTCATGAGCAGACTCCTTATTGTTTGGCCTGTTATGGGCACTTGGCTTACACCCTACCCCATTAGCATAACATAAATACATACTCAGGCATGGATTGAGGTGGTATGGGCATGTGATAAGAGGAGATGGGCAAATTGGAAGAAAGCACCAGGGGCTGGGGGAGTCAGAAGCAGACGTGAGTGTAAGTTATACATAAGGACGTGGTAGTGTGTGGTGTGGAAGGTGACCTAATGGGAAATAAGCAGGAGTGGAGGGCCAGAATCTGCAAGCCTGACGCAGCTGCAGGCAGGATAAAGGGTATGATGATTTGATGTCTTAACCAAAAATCGTTTAAAAATTTTCATATGCCTCTCATTTTTCTTCAAAACTTTATGGGTAATCTTTGCCATTAATGAGAAATTACTTACCAGTAGTTAAAAGAAGAGGGTTTCTACAAGATTAATATTTTTCTCATGTTTATTAAAAAAAATCTCTTAAAAGAGGGGCAAGGTAATAGCTCTGGTATAGCAGTACTGATTTGAGTTAAGTACATAATGAATTGAACTAAATCTGGACACAAATGACAAAATTCTCAATTGAGCCTTTGGTGCCAAACTCGCATTTGAATATGGACCTTAAGATACAGCTTGAGTCTAGGCCACAGACCAAAACTGTCTCCCAAAATTTAAATATCACATTTCTTTTGCTTTATTGAGTATGGTGAAACTTTTCTATCAGTGTACCTCCCACAAAGGTCCACTTTTTTTAAAGAATGGAAATGTATTTCTCATCCTTCTAATGCAGCATTTCCCAACCTATTTTTTTGCTCACGCACCACTTGGTAGTACATCACGCTAAATTCTACCACTTCGTAAAAATGATTGTATTTCGTGAAATGTTGTTATTGTGTGGGCGTTATTTTCTAATTCTAATTTAATACGCTGCAACCATCATTCATAATTTATAACCCTATTGACCCCCCCCCCCAAGGGACGTTAAGCATAACACTAATTCAGCCAAATATTGCATACCTGCTATAATGGCACCTTCTTGAAGAAACTTACATTATCCTCACTGAGAGAATTCATTTGTTGAATGACCCTTGGAAGAAATGACCAGTAATATGACTGTTCGTGCCCCAACCTCCTTCAGTTTGAAGGGATTATCCTTTCTCCCCTATAGTCTACCAGGGATAAGCTGCCCCCGGGTACCCTCATATCCTAATTTCAGCAGTCTGAGAAAAAGCTTAATGCTGTCAGATACCACCCTCTGATGTAGTGAGTTCCACCCTAATTCTGTGATCATGTCTCAGACACAACCTATGAGAGAAGCCATTCAGCACAATTCTTGCAGCCCTCCTTTGTATCTATTCAATTTCCCAAGATAATCCCTGTCCAAAGGGAAACCAAATTGGACTGCAGTACTCCACTGTTAGCCATCATCATCATCGTACCCTCCTCCCGCCTGTGGCAGGGTCGGGTCTGCAGGTTCTTATCCTCCACTCTCACGTATACCCCACCAAGTCCCTCCCCACCCCACGTCTCCATGTCCCTCAGCACTACCTGCTCCCACGTCTGTTTTGGACTTCCACTACCCCTGGTGCCCCCATTCACCTGCATACCCATAATGGACATAATAAGCTCCTCCTCTCATCGCATTCCCCAACCACCTCAACCGCTTCTCCCTCATCGTTTTTGCAATGCCTCCCACCCCCAAGCTACCTATAACGTAATCACTACGGACTCTGTACCACAGCCAAGTTTTACTTGGACACTCACCATCTTCCCCAAAGCCAGTACCGATAGGTCAGTGTACCAGCAAGAGTTTGCACTCCTCTCTCTGACCTATCGGGGCCATGTTTTTGTTTACATGGATGGGACAAAGGATGGCACCTCTGTGTGTTGGTCGGTCTTTACACCTGGTCATCGCATAGGGTGCCGCCTTCCTGGCATTGCCAGTGTCTTAACTGCAGAGCTCACAGCTCTGCACAGGGAAATGGAACTCATCCAATGCTTGAATCGCTGATACTTTGTGGTTGCGACCGACTCCCCATCCTCCCTTCAGCTGTTGCACACCCTTTATAGCAGACATGCCATCGTCCAGGGTGTGCACAGTTCGCTGCTCATGATTCGTCAGCAGGGCAAGACAGAGTTGTTTATGTGGGTCCCAGGGCATGTTGGCATCATGGGCAATGACCCGTCAGGTGGACCACCTGCCAGATGTTCCTCACACAACTGTCCCCTCCCGACGTTCTCCTGATGGTGTGGTGGGCCGTCCATGAACAATGGCGGTCACTGCGGTTTGTGGAGACTACCAACAACTCCACACACTATAGGGCACTCCACTGCACTGGGTGGCCTCGTGCCGCCTGTCGTGGAGGGAGGAGGTTGTTCTTGCTTGGTCGTGAATCGGTCGCACGTTCATCACCCACTCCTAAATACTATGGGGTGAGGATGAACCATGGTATGACTGCTGTTGGGAGCTTCTCACAGTGGCGCACATCTTCAGTCACTGTGAGAGATACTGTGAACTTAATTACTGACTCGGGGTCGGTCCAGAGCTCTCTACCTCACTTGGGGATAACCACCAGGGAGTTGAGAACTCGCTTGTATTTGGGAAAGAGGCTGGTCTCTTTCCTAAATTTCTGGCGGTTTTTGCCTTTTCCTTTTCAGTCGTTTTGGCTTTTGGCTTTTATTTCTGTGCCTGTTTGGGCTTTTGTCTGTTTTTTGTTAGTGTTGGTTTTGGTTTCTGTCTTTTATATATCTACTGTTTATGTATCTTTTTTATATCTATGTCTGTTAAGGCTTTTCACTCTCTTTAGTTTCGTTTTGGCTTTTGCCAATATTTATTTATTCTGTTATTTATTTGGCTGTTGCCTTTTTCTTTTTTATTGCTTTTGGCGGGCTTTTGCCCTTATTTATTGTCATCACGGTGGGGTGGCCATTTACACCCCTACCGTGGTGATTGTCTTACTGGGCCCTAATGACCATTGAAGTCGATAGGCCTTAAACACCAAGCAACCAACCAACGGACTCTATCAGCTGTTGACTCCCAGTCATGTAGCGCAGCATTGCCATCTCAGCAACTTGCATTCTCCTTTCATGGTTCTTCCTAACTGCCCAAAACTCTGAGCCGTAAAGCAAAGCAGGCCTACCAACCATTCTGTAAACTTTGCCTTTTAACTTCATTGGGACCTGGCGGTCACACAGGACTCCACTTGCCTTCCTCCACTTCAGCCAACTGGCATTAATCCTATGGTTGACGTCAGAATCTATCTCCCTATTGATCTGGAAATCTGATCCTAAATAGAATAACTCTTGCATCCTTGGTATACCCTTACCGCGACAACGGATTAATGCTCCTTGCCCCTGGCCACTAAAATTGAAAGCTAGGCACTCCATGTTATTCATGATTACTTTAAGGCCTTCTTTTTCTGTAGCTGTCTTAATGACTTGTAGGCCCTTTTGTGCATCCTCTTTAGACCCCTCAAGCTTCCCCACATCATCAGCAAATACCGCGCACTGAGGGACCCATTCCCCTATTCCCATCAGCAGCTCATCCATTACAAGAGTGCATAGATATATCTGCTAAGTGCTGACCCTTGATGCACACCATCTGGAACCTTGAAGCATGCAGTGTTTTCCCATGCTGTCCTCACCCTAACAATGGAACCCTCATACATATCCAGCACTATCCTAATATGGCCTTCAGCAACCCTTTTCGTCCTTAAAACACTCCATAGTACCTGTCTGGGGACACTATCGTATGCCTTCTCCTGGTCAAGTACTCCACTATTGGCCATACCAGTGAAAAATATTCTAATTTTATTTCCATTATAAGTTTTATAGGGTGACCATATTTTCCATAACTCAAAATGGGACGCTCTACAAAACAATAACCCCTCCCCCCCATTTATAAAAAAAACGTGTTTCTCATCCGAAAATTTTCCCTCAAACATTAATATTGTTAAGGAAATTGCCAATCATTGACTATACATATTAACAAATTTACTGTATAATATTATTAATTAAAATAACTTTTATGAATTATAGGAAAAAACGTTTCTATTATATTTTCATGATTTATTTTTTTCTTATTTTTGATGTCCGCCATTATTGATTATTTTTCGTGTACCACCAACCGGCAACTCGCATACCTCCAGTGGTATGCGTACTACAGGTTGGGAAACTCTGTTCTAATAGGTCCACACGTGACACTGGTCCTAGCTCCACTCTCGATTATAACCATACTTTTCAGAATTACATCCCAACCCTCACCATATCATTATGGGGATAATGAGGGTAACATGATAATGCATTATAATAATGTCTTTGTCACTTTTCCTTTTTTTTAAATTTATCAACTGATGCCCACTGTGAGGTAGGCTGGCATCCTCCCACAGCAAGCAGAGCCAATATTCCTGTGGGTTCCAGATGTATGGCTTGTGTGCCTCAAGTTAGAGCACGTTCAGAAATCATTGGGGCAAATCTTGGGAATAGGGGAATGTGAGGACCCTTACTGGTAAAACGGGAATTAGTTAATTTCCTGAATTGAAGGAGGATTAGTGTAGCTTTTCTCCAGGAAATTAGGTTGAATGGGGATAGATCAAGGGCCCTTGATGACGGATAGAAGCTTATATAAACAGTTAGTGAAGTAATGAAATGGAGTGTGTATAGTATTAGATAGCAAGCTGCAGCAAGGGTTCACCCTGGTGAAGTGAATAGCAGGCTACTGTTAGTTATAGTGGTTTGATGAGGAGTAGTGCTACACTTCATCATTACATATGCCTGCAGACTGGAGTTGATGAACCAAGCAAGGTGTGTTTCTGGGCAGACTTTGATGAGTTGGTGAACTTACTAGATGCAGAGGTAGGAGGGACCAAGCACTTATTTATTTGTGGAGACTTTAATGGCCATGTAGGCAAGGGATGTTCAGAGGTATGGGAAGGTTCAGAGGGTATATGGATATGGGGGTATAGAACAGTTAGCATAGAAGGGCAGCAAATTCTTGACATGGCAGAAGCATTTGTAAATATGTGGTTTAAGAAGAGGGAAAAGCACCTGATCACATTCCAGTTGCCACAAGGGATGCCACAGATGATTTCTTTATTATCAGAAGGTGGCATAGATCAGAGGTCTGTGACTGCAGGGCACTCCCTGGTGAAAATTTTCAAAAAGAGTGTGGCCATAGGTTACTTATGTTAGAAATCTGAATGAAAGTGTGAGGCAAGGCACATTCTTGGAAAGGACAGCAGGTCATCAGGTGGTGGAAATTACCAACCAAAACAGAAACTTGCACTGAAGTTCACAGGCAAGTAGACTGTGATTGGGAAGGTACAGCTCATGCTTGGTGGGACAGGGTCTCCAGAAAAATTAGAAGATATAGAGCAGCTATTTCAATCCAGGCTAGAGTAGGAGATACTTTCCTTGGCAGTTTGATGCAGTGGTGGAATCATGAGTCAGATGCAACCATGAAACAAAGAATGGCTTCTTCCACAGGTGGAAGGAGATAGGAAACTGGGAATCTTAAATACAATATAGGCAGGCCAAAACCAAACATAGGAAGATCATTTTCCTGGCCAAACACTGGAAGTATGAGGCTCCCTAAGATCAGTTGGTGACCAAGGAAGGGAAGAGAAGCTTTTGAACTCGCCAAGGCTAGAGATAGGGCAGTGAACCATAACAATAGGGCTCTGAACCGTAACAGTGGAGGATGGTAATGGTCTGAGGTAAAGAGGAGGTGGGAAGAGTATTTCCACAACATGCTTAATGCTGCAAGGGGAGAGGACGACATTGGCACCAATCCTGTGTCTTCAGGGGTGGTGGATAGCATAAGAGAGGGGGACGTTTTCATCACCCTTAGAAAGATGAAAAGTCAAAAAGGATTACAGGAATCAGATGCCTAAGGAAACTTTTGAATAGGATAGCTAGGGGAGATAGAATACCATCTGCATGGCATGAGAGTTGGATAGTACCACTCTTCATGGGCAGAGGATACGTCCAAGATTGTGGTAACTACAGAGGTTTTAAGCTAATGAGTCATTCCATGAAACTTAGGGAGATGGTAGTATAATGTTGCCTTTAAGATAGAACTAGTGTCTGTGGAAATCAGTTTGGGTTTATGCCAAGTAGGCCCACAATGGAACCAATCTGCATTTGCAGGCAGATGATAGAAAAGAATAGGGCAGCATAATAAGATCTCCATGCCATCTTTATTGACTTGGAGAAGGCTGATGACAGTGTTCCATGACAGGTAGTTTGGGAGGTGTAAAGAAATAGGGGGTAGAAGAAAGGTTTATTTGAATAGTTCTGGATATCTATGATGATTCCATAGACAGGTTAAGAACACCCTGTAATTCTGAGGGCTTCCCAGTGAAGGTTGGGGTGCATGAAGGTTCAGCACTAAGTCCATACCTTTTCATTCTGGTTATGGATGAGCTGCTGACGGTAGTAGGAGAATGGGCCCCTCAGTGCATGGCATTTGTTGATGATATCAGAAAACTTAATGACTGAAGAAAACAGGTAGAGAAGGGTCTAAACAATGTTAAAGTAGCTATAGAAAAGGAAGGGCTAAAGATAATCGTGAAGAAGACAGAGTACTGTATTTAGCTGTATTAGTCATAATGGTGACGTACATTTGAGGGGTGAACTGGTGAAAAGGTGCTAGAGATAAAGTACTTAGGATCAACGTTCCAAAGCAACCGGGAGATAGACTCGTATGTGACCCATAGAATTAATGGGGGATGGTTGAAGTGGAGACTGGCAAGCAAAGTGTTGTGTGATAGGAGGGTCCCAATCAAGTTTTAAAGGAAGTTTGACAGGACAGTGGTTAGGCCAGGTGTGCTTTATGGATAAGAGAGTTGGGCGGTGTAGAAGAGCCACGTCAATAGAATGCAAGTGTTCGAGATGAGATTGCTTTGGTACACAAGTGGTGTGTTGACAACTGATAGAATAAGGAAAGAGTATATTAGATATGAAATGGAGGTGGTGGACATCGCCAAAAAATGAGGGAGAATGGGTTGAGGTGTTATGGGCACATAATGAGAATGGAGGAGGAGCTCATTAGGTCCATATCAGGAATCCCATTGGTCGGAAGCATCCAGGGAAGAGGGAGACCAAAGCAGACATGGGAGCAGGTTTCATGTAGGGATATGGTAGTGTAGGGTAGGTGGGGACCTGGAGGGAGATAGGCGGGAGTGCAGGGCTAGTACCCTCAGACCCAACCCTGCTGCAGGAGAGATAAGAGTATGATGCTGATGATGATTGACTTTTGTCCTACCCCTTCGATGGGTCACCCTTTTTTTTATCTTCCCAGGGGGTGATCTAAGGAGAAATTTTACTGTACATAAAATCTGAACCGTTAAAAATATATTAATTTCACGTATTTGTATCACATTTTGAAAGTAATGCAACACCTAAGATGAATTCCCAACTCATTGTCCACTTTACAGGGTGTAATTTTTAAAGTAACTGTTGCATTCGTTTTTCAAAAACGTTTATTGGAAAAGAATGTTAGGAAATATTTATAGTTGATTAAGGGGGATATTAAGACTGAATACTGGTCTAAAAACTTTTCAGTAGATTTTTTTTCCAGGAAAATGGAGCTACATGTTTTGAAATACATAAGGGTATCATTTACTAATACCCATGTGATCAAATTTGACCCGGAGTGGTCCATTTAAACCACCCCTAGTAAACTTAATGGGTAAATTTTTTTTCTCTAGGTTAGTACAACCTTCTTTGACATTCGTATGAAGTTTGAGCAGGATTCATCAATTAGTGTGTATTTGGCAGCGATTTGTTTATGGTGCAAAAAGTTTGACGATTTTTTTACAATGGAACAAAATTGAAAAAAAAAGAGTTCATCCTAATTCAATCATCTGTAATTCTATTGGAAACACAAAATTTCAAGCAATCATCCTAAAATCACAGCTCAACCACCATATTTGCCAGATTTGGCTCCCTGTGACTTTTTCCTATTTCCAAACCTCAAATATCCGCTCTGGGGAACACGCTATGAGTCGATTGAGGCCATGAAAAAAAGTCGCCAGACAAGCTTTTTGCACCATTAACAAATGGCTGCCAAACACACGCTAATTCATGAATCCTTCTCAAACTTCATATAAATGTCAAAGAAGGTTGTACTAACATAGAGAAAAAAAATTTACCCATTCAGTTTACTAGGGGTAGTTGAAATGGACTAGTCCGGGTCAAATTTGATCACATGGTATTTCACATAGTTCTAACAAAATGAAATATTTTGACATACCATATCCCTAAAATTAAAAATAAGCCTTCAAAAATGCATTAATGTGTATTTATTGTTAGCTCGGCAAGAGCAATCGTTACCAAGACTGTTTTCACTTTTGAAAAACAATTTCATTTTTTAATGCAAATTAATGTTCAAAATAACTATGAACAACAAATTTTTACTTTGGAAAAAATACATTTCTTCTGTAGTGCTAGGTTTATTGGATAAGTTATGCTGATTGTTTATCTGTTCTCCATTTTGCCCTAGGACATCAGGTTCTCTGGTAATTCATAGGGCTGCAGTTTCATCAAACGTCATTCAACAATGGAAGACGTATATAATTTGTTAATTTTATAGGGTTATCTGCAGATGAAACATGCATTGCAATGGTAGTGGATGAAGGATTATCTTCCTGCACAGGACCTAAACAAGATACTGTTTAGGTCCTGTGCAAGAACCTATACAAGAAACTATGCAAGAACCTATACAAGACCTGGAGCAGAAAGTGGGAGTTGCCATAAAACCTGGACAAATGTAACTTTCTTGCAATATGCAGGTCGAGAAGGCAAGACCCATAAGCACCTTGGAATTATTCTAAATGCTAAGGGCACCTGGAGGAAGCACATCGACAAGTTGGGAAGGCTGGGCATACCCATTGTTTGGTTAACAGGGTCCCAGGGGGAAAGTAAAAAAAATACCATATTTATTCCAATAAAGGCTGCCCTCCAATAATCGCCACTGCCCTTGCAGTGCTTATGGCGCTTGCCGCTTGCAGCACTTATGGCACTTATTGAAGGATTCTCATCCCAATCACTGTGTTAGTTTTTATCATTATCATCTATAAAATCATCATCATCATACTCGTATCCCACCTGCAGCTGGGTCAGGTATGCAGGTTCTAGCCTGCCACCCCCCGTCCACCCCACGCACTGCTATATCCTTATGGACAACCTGTTCCCACGTCTGCTTCAGTCTCCCCTGCCCTGGGTGCTTTGACCACCTGCATTCCTGAAATGGACCCAATGATCTCTTCCTCCCCTTTTCTCATTGTGTGTTAATATTTTTATTATTTGTCTATTTTTTGGTGATGTCCACCACTCCAGGCTACCTCAGATATGCTCATTCGTAACTATCAGCTCTTGACACTATTCATTTAGTTCGCCCCTAGAAAATATGGCACTGTTATTTTACCATCCAGCATTATCATCTATGAGGGATCACAAAATTAATAAACTCTGCCCTCTAGCAAGCACTGCACCAAAATCGCCACGAAATAAATAAATGGCACGGCGTTTATTGGAATAAATACGGTACAGAAGTTTATTTTTCACTGGTATGGCCAGTTGTGAAGTTCTGTAGTCCAATTTGGTTTCCCTTTAGGCAGTGTTTTATCTTGGGAAATTGAAATGAACCATAGGAAGTTAGCAAGAATTGTGCTGCATCGCTTCTCACATAGATTGCGTCAGACATGATCACAGAATTAAGGTGGGACTCACTGTGTCAGAGGTATGTGACAGCATTAAGCTGTTTCACACTGTTGAAATACATTCATGATGATCCATTCAAATGGAAGATCAGGGCAAACACAGAATCATATTACTGGTCTTATTATTGGTTTATTCATTTGGTAATGGGATGCTCTCGGTGAGGGTAATGTGAGGAACTTTCTGCACGAAAGTGTCATTACAGCAGGTATGCAATATATGGCAAAATAGATGTTTGAAGTTAAGCCTAGTTCTCTGGCATGCTACACCAACAAGAATAGCGCTTGAGCAGACGGTATAATTATGACGTAAACCACAGGTGCTAACAGAAATTGTGCCTGGTCCGATTTCCTGGCATGAGCGACTTCACGTAGTGATTAATAGTCTTTAGTATGAACGTTTGGTGGCGCCAAAACCGAAAAAAAATTAACCGATGAAAAGTAAACAGAACACTATTTAAAAATTCAACAGCCAATGAAATTCGAGTGACGCATTCCATCGACAAATGCAGTTAACTAACTCTCAACTCCACTTCACCATTGATTTCCTGCTTACTTTACAGAATGGTAGTGTAACTACATCATCAGTTTATGTGGCTTGTCATCTGCCAGAACGCTATTCTCGTTGGTGTCGCGTGCCAGGGAACCAGGCTTTAGGAGTGAGAGTCATTCTCTCCACTGCCAATTTAGCCTATCAGGGCTGCTTGCAGTGTATTAAATAAGAATGCAATCATGTATCCATTGGCTCACTAATCTGTCAGTGAAACAAAAGTCCACTTTGATTCGGTCATTAGCTACATACTAGTATCTATGACTAATGCCTAGTTCCGTATCACCACACTTTAACACTAATCATGTTGACACTGATGACATTTTAATGACGTTTTGTGCTAGTGCATTATGAAGAACCGCCAGCACAATTCATTAGTGTAGTGCTTTATTTGGAGTCACTGCACGCCTCCGTCATGTCTCAGTATACCCTCTGCCATTTTTCAAGCAGACAGCTCAATTGCCAGCCAACCAAAACGCAGTGTGACTTGCGGGACGCGATGTCAGTTGACCACTTGCCAACTCAACTACCGTCACACATAGCTGCTCTGTGGCGCCCCAAGCAGCAGTGTGACGTCACCATTTTTTGTGCTGTGTCGTCTGTTACAATGGTAATAGCGTTAGCGTGTGGGTATACGGAGCCAGGCATAAGCCATGAATTCTTTGTACGTAAGAGCACAGAAGGGCTCTCCACCCCCTCTTCTGTGTGAGACAGAGGCCCTAGACTGGAAAACATCACCACCCGCAAGTCATTGAAGGGGCTCTAGACTTGCGTCATTTTCATACACATCCCACATGCGGAAGGGTTGGGTCTGTGGGTTCTGGCCCTCCTTTCCCATCATCCACCCCACAGCTTATAATGCCCCTTCGTATAAATTGGATGGTAATATTTGTGATCACGTTCGTCCTGCCTGAGTCTGGTGTCTTACTTCGTCAGGAATTTGCTTTGTGAGAACCTTTGTGAACAGGCAGACATATCCGGCCGAAATAAGGATTTCTTTTGCACAATATTATACCCCAGTAATACGGTGTCTGTCTTTGGTAGGGTGGGGTCGCATTAATGGTCCATCGTGACACATGGACGGTCTATTAGACAGTTTTTCAACACAACCGTCTGTACAACCCCTTGGTTTATTTGGGGCAGAAGGGGCGAGCTGCTACAATTGAAAATATTGACGATTTATACAACTCTTATAGGGTTAGCACGTGGGTATACAGAAACAGGCATAACAGCTTGTCAGTGACAATAGGTGCGCTTTATTCACAATTGTCACTCATCATCATCATACCCTTATCCCGCCTGTGGCAGGGTCAGGTCTGAGTTTTTGCCCTCCACCCCATCTCCCACCAGATCCCTGTCATTTCCCAACATTTCCATATCCTCATGGACAACCCACTCCCACGTCTGCTTTGGTGTCCCTCTGCCCCGGGACCTACAGACCACCTGCATTCCTGTGAGGGACCTAACAAGCTCCTCCTCTCTTCTCATGACTTGTCCATACCACCTCAGCCTATTCTCCCTCATTTTTTTTGGCAATGTCCACCACCCCAGGCTACTTCTGATATATGAATTCATAATTCTTTTGGCTCTCTGCACACCACACATGTACTGCAGCATTCGCATCTCGGCTACCTGCATTATACTTACATGGCTCTTCCACACTACCGAGCACTCTGATCCGCATAGCATAGCTGGCCTAACCACTGCCCTGTTGAGCAGTGTTTTTCAACCAGGGTTTTGTGAGGTCCGCCCAAGGATTCTGCAAATGGCAGGGTAAATTATGAAAATAACAATGAAAACCCAAGAAACGAGAGTGACTTTCTCTGTCGAAGATGAAATTTGGGTGTCTCTCTCTTGTTTGGTTGTTTGTGTTTTAGGGCTCATTGACTACAAAGGTCATTAGGGCCCAGGAAGACAAATCACCATGGTGGGGGTGTATATGGCCATCCCACCATGATGACAATAAAAAGGGCAAAAGGTCACTAAAAGTAATAATAATCAGAAGGCAATAGCCAAATAAATATCAAAGAATAATTGCAGGCAAAAGCCAAAACAGAAATAAAAGTAAAAGCGACAACAGCCATAACATTAAAAGTGGCAAAAGCCAAATCAAACATAACAATAAAAGTGGCAAAAGCCAAAACAGACATAACAATGAAAGCGGCAAAAGCCAAAACAGTCATAACAATATAAATGGCAAAAACCAAAACACACAGAAATAAAAAGGCAAAAGCCAAACCAATACAAGAATAAATGCCAAGCTGCCTAAAAATACATGTATAAATCAAATTTTGTGAAAGAGGCCAGCCTCTTTCACAAATACAAGGGAGCTCTCAACCCCACGAGGGTTATTTCCAGGTGAGGTAGAGAGCTCTTGACTGACTCCCAGTCGCCATCTAAGTTCTCGGTAAGGTTCTAAATTCAGGGTAAGCTGAGGCTCAGGGTGGAGCCCTCACGACAAAAGTGCATGACCATTGTTTTGTCAGGGGAGAACTTATACCAACGAGAGGTGGCAAACTTGTTGGCACTGTTTAGTGCCAGTTGCAGCTGACGCTCAATGCTGTGCATCGTGGCAGCCCGGTACCTGATAGAGAAGTCGTCCATGAATAGGGGCGACTGTACTGGGGGGGGAATGGAGGATCGTAGGCTATGTGTCTCTCAAACATTAGGCCATGAATTCAACTGTGTATGCTAACACAACTGCATCAATTAATGTTTTTTTCTGTCACTGTATGGGGTTCCACAAAAGGTCTAAATGTTCCAAAGGGTTCCGCAAGAAGTCTAAATGCTCCAAAGGGTTCAGTTCCAATAAAAAGGTTGAAAAACACTGCTTGCTTGCCTCCATTTCAGTCGTTCCACACAAGCCCAGTACTCAGCCTTTATGCTGAGACTGGTGAACCACCACTGACTGTGCGGTGGCAGTACTTGGCAGCTGCATACATTTTGTGGCTGAAAGGTCAGCCACAGCACCCTACACACCCAGCGTCTTTAGTCCCACACTGAGACGGCCATTCGACCGCCGCCCGGGGTTCCCCCTCCATTTGGTGTGCGGTGGATGGACGGTCTTACTGGCCTGGGTGTGACTTTGCCCAGGGTGCAGCCTGTGCTGCCGGCCTGTGTGCCGCCCTGGACAGTGCCAGAGCCCAGTTTTGATTTTGTGCTCGCAGCCTTCCCCAAAACCAGTACCAATAGGTCAGTGTACCAGCAAGAGTTTGGACGTCTCTCTCTGACCTATCGGGGCCATGTTTTTATTTACACGGATGGGTCGAAGGATGGCTCCTTGGTGGGTTGGTCAGTCTTTACAACTGGTCATCTCATAGGGGCCGCCTTCCAGGCGTCACCAGTGTCTTAACTGCAGAGCTCACAGCTCGCTCACACGTTCCTCACCCACTCCTACATTCTGCAGGGTGAGGACCAACCATGGTGTGACTTCTGCTGGGAGCCTCTCACAGTGGCACACATCTTTAGTCACTGTGAGAGATACAGAGAACTTAGATGGTGACTGGGAGTCAGTCGAGAGCTCTCTACATAACTTGATCATAACCCTCAGGGGGTTGAGAGCTCACTTGTCTTTTTCACAAAATTTGATTTATACATGTATTTTTAGGAAGCTTTGCATTTATTCTTGTATTGGTTTGACTTTTGCCCTTTTATTTCTGTGTCTGTTTTGGCTTTTGCCT
>JAAFCE010006156.1:333394-353127 GCA_013389805.1 Trigoniulus corallinus | reverse complement strand
TATATTTTGCAGCTGAAAGGTCAGCCACAGCACCCTACACACCCAGCCGTTTTTAGTCACACTCTTCAACGGCTATTCGACCGTCCGCCAGGGGTTCCCCCTCCATTTTGCATCTTGTGGATGGATAGTCTCACTGGCCTGGGTGTGACTGCCTAGGGTGCAGCTTGTACTGCCGGCATCTGTGCCGCCCTGGACAGTGCCAGAACCAAATTATAATTGGCTGCTCACAGCCTTTCCCAAAGCCAGTACTGATAGGTCAGTGTACCAACAAGAGTTTGGACGCCTCTCTCTGACCTATCAGGGCCACGTTGTCGTTTACACGGATGGGTCGAAGGATGGTACCTCTGTGGGTTGGTCAGTCTTTACAACTGGCATCTCATAGGGGGGGCCGCCTTCCAGGCGTCGCCAGTGTCTTAACTGCAGAGCTCACAGCCCTCCATAAAGCCCTGGAACTCATCCAATGTTTGAATCACTAACACTTTGTGGGAGCGGCAAGTTGCGTTGGACACACCAGTTCTCGTCTGATCACTGAAGTTAAGCAACGCAAGCCCAGTTAGTACTGACATGGGTGGTCGCTCAGGAAAGCTGGGTACTGCTAATACCCAATAGTCGTCGCATTGGTGTAGTGTCGGTGCAGTCTATGCATTGGAACTACGCAGTGGACGGGTCTCTAATGACCTCATAGTTGACGGGACCTTAAACACCAACAAACAACAACAACAACCAACACTTTGTGATTGCAACTGACTCCCTATCCTCCCTTCAGCTATTGGTGCACCCTTTATAGTAGACATACCATCGTCCAGGATGTGCACAGGTTGTTGCTCTTGATTTGTCAGCAGGGCAAGATAGTGTTGTTTATGTGGGTCCAGGGGCATGTTGGCATCATGGGCAATGAGAGGGCTGATGCCCATCCTCGTCAGGTGGCACACCTGCCAGATGTACCTGTCACTGCTGTCCCCCCCTCCGACGCTCTCCCGAAGGTGTGGAGGGCCGTCCGTGAAGAATGGCGGTCCCAGTGGGTTGCAGACACCACCAACAAGCTCCACACACTGAAGGACTCTCCAGTGCACTGGGTGTCCTCATGCCACCAGTCGCGGAGGGAGGAGGTTGTGCTTGTTTCGGCTGCAAATCCGTCACACTTTCCTCACCCACTCATACATACTACGGGGTGAGGATGAACTGTGGTGTGACTCCTGTTGGGAGCCTCTCACAGTGGCACACATTTTTAGTCACTGTGAGAGATACTGTGAACTTAGATGTCGACTGGGAGTCAGTCCGGAGCTCTCCACCTCACTTGGGAATGACCCCCAGAGGGTTGAGAGCTCGCTTGTATTTGTGAAAGAGGCTCGCCTCTTTCGCAACATTTAATCTTGATGCCTTTGCCTTCTGGCATTTTTTTCCTTTTATTCTTTTATTCTCTTTTATTCGTTTTGTGTTAGTCATTTTTGGCTTTTGCCTTTGTTTATTCCGTATTTATTGTGTGACTTTTACCTTTTACTATTATTGTTCTTAGTGGGCTTTTGCCCTGATTTATTATCCTCATGGTGGGTTGGCCTTTTACACCCCCACCATGTAGAATGTCTTTCTGGGCCCTAATGACCTTTGTAGTCGATGGGCCCTAAGACACAAACTAACTGGGATTGCGTTGCTTAACTTCAGTAATCAGACGAGAACGGGTGTGTCCAACGCAATGAGCCTCTCCCTACACGTTAAATAAAGAAGTGAAAATATCATGAGGCGGACGGCCCCGACATATCTGCACGCAGGTGGCCGAACTTATAGGAACGGCGCTGCTTAGTAGATTTGTGAAAAAGTTGCTGACAATTTTTTTTTAAAATGTTTTCAGAAATGAATATCCCACTCCATCAAGTATAACTGTTCCTTATATAATAGAGAGTTTATGGTGAACGTCGACAATGACAATACGTATGATACGAGGTCAAATGAGGCAACTGTGCATGCTCACGAAAAGCAGACCAGCAATTGAGCTTGCACATTTGCCTCATTTGACCTCGTATCGTTTGTATCGTCATCGTCGACGTTCACCACTAACTCTATTATTTTTAAGTGTGGCACATTCCAAAAGAATGGCGATTTCGATTTTTTGTTTTGAAGCTCCAAATGCATTTGTGAACCTTGAATTGAAACTGCAGTACTTTGCTAGCAACACGCATTTTACTTTGTATGCTTTATTTTGCAGCCCTCCTGGAATGCCTGATCGTATAGGCCGGTTTGTGTCTCATCTTTTTGCACAACAAAGGTACAGAATAATAAAGTCGTGGCTTACTGATATTTTAACACTGCATTACGACTTAATGAATTATCTCTTAAGGTTTTATCCTTTGGTTCCACCAGCTGAAGACATGCAGATTTCTGTAGAGAAATGTGAAATACATTGCAAAATTACTACCACTCCTCATATTCTCATTTTACCATCTGAACTCTGTTGTTTCATCAAGGTAGTTTTAGATTGATTTTATGTCACCATTATCTGTGATTGTGTCTACATTCACCATCATTCCCTTAACCCCCTGGGTAGGGAGGGGTTTGCCATTTCTGGCCCTGCACTTTGCCCTATCACCTACCAGTTTTCCATACGCCCAATACATTATCATATCCCCTTTTGCATCCTGCTACCACTTAGCCTATATCTTCCCTGCCCCGGACGTCCTGGGTGCTTCCAATTATCTACACCCCTTTGATGGAACTATCCAGATCATCCTCCCTCCTCGTCACATCCCAAAGAACGTGTAATGTGCTCATTACTAATTCGGTCTGCCCTAAGCACCACCAACATACCCAGCTACCATTATTCTATTGCCATGGCTTTTTTGCCCTGCCTAGCACTGATCCATGTAGCATTTCCCCTTTAACTTTATTGGTACCCTCTGATCATGCAACAGTCCAATTGCCAGTTTCCACTTTATCCATGCTACATTGATCTCATTGTTCACATCGAAATCTATTTCCTATTTGCCCTGGAACACTGATTATACATACTTGAACTTGTGTCTACAGCGTACAACATTCTCATAAAGTCAAGAGACTATTTGCCTTTCTTTTCCTGGGAATTCTGTACTAAGAACGTTCTGAAACATTTCGAGGTTCTGAGGTTTTTGCATGGGATTGTTTGTTTTATGGCTCTTGAACTATTGTAATTCTAATTCACTACACTGCAAGCAGCCTTATGGCAGTGGAGAGACCAACTCTCATTCCTACATATGATTTCCTAAAACCCTGAGCCAGGCCTTGGCTCATTGCCAAATGGTCCTTGGTAAGAAAAAGCAGTAGAACGAGTCTGTATGTTCCCTAATCTCCTTCCATAGCTCCAGTCCAGAGTCTACACTGGCACTATGCTTTTATGACGATTTGGGTATTAGCAGTACCCAGTGTTCCCAAGTGGTCACCCATGCCAGTTCTATCTAGGGTTGCGTTGCTTAACTAAAGTGATCAGACGAGAACTGGTGTGCCCATTGCAATGCAGTCGCTCATTTTCCATGAAACATGTGCATGTTTTGTGTAATCGACGTGTAGAGTGCTCGTGGTAGTGTGCTCTTGTTACTGTGTCAGGTGTACTAGGTTTGATACTGGATCAAGGTAGGCTCCCAGTCGTTTTTCTGTTTGGTGGAAATCTAATGGCAGTGTCCCCATGTGGTGTGTAAAACATTTCCATTTCTACATGGAATGTTTATATAGGAAGAATTCCTGGGGGTAGAACCTTGATAAGAGGAGGAGATTGCTGCATTAGGTGGACACCCCACTGTAACCCTCCCTGTCATATGCTGGAAAAGGGTTTAGTAGTTGAAGATGTATGTTGGTGGTAATTCAGAGTGTCGCCCTTATTAGCATTTTTTATTCTGTTTTCAGAATGTAAAGGGATGTTGTTGCATAAACCCACAACGGTTAACAAGAGGTAATGGTCCTGGAACTTATGCACGGATACAGATATCGCCATCAGATATTAAGAATGGAGGACCACTTATATCTAATATTTCTAGTCAAATAATACGCATTTAGTTTGTTATTCTAAATATACATAAGCCATGTATTAATATTTTTCTAAAGTTGGAATACAGAAATTTATAATAACTAGCCTCATTGGTGAACCATTATCCTGTGCTGTTTGTGTTGTGTCATCATCATCATCATCTCACCCTTCTCCCGCCCACGGCGGGGTCGGGTCTGCAGGTTCTCCTCCTCCACTCCCTCCTATCCCCCACTATGTCGCCCTCCACCCCACACTTCTCCATGTCCGTCAGCACCACCTGCTCCCACGTCCGTTTTGGCCTACCCCTACCTCTGGTGCCCCCAATCACATGCCAACCCATAATGGACCTAATAAGCTCCTCCTCTTCTCTCCTCATTACATGCCCATACCACCTCAACCGCCTCTCCCTCATCTTCTCTGCGATGTCCCCCACCCCCAGGCTCCCTCTAACATAATCATTTCGTACTTTGTCGGCTCGTGACACTCCAGTCATGTAGCGCAGCATACGCATCTCAGCCACTTGCATTCTCCTTTCATGGTTCTTCCTAGCTGCCCAACACTCTGAGCCATACAGCATGGCGGGCCTGACGACTGTTCTGTAAACTTTGCCTTTCAACTTTATTGGGACCCGGCGGTCGCACAGGACTCCACTAGCCTGCCTCCACTTCAGCCATCCTGCATTAATCCTATTGGTCACGTCTGAGTCTATCTCCCCATTGCTCTGGAAAACTGATCCTAAGTAACGAAACTGTTGCACCGCTGGTATACCCTCACCCTCACAACGAATCTCACCCCCTTGACCCTGGCCGCTAAAATTGAAAGCTAGGTACTCTGTCTTATTTGTGTTTACTTTGAGACCCCCTCTTTCCATTGCTGTCTTAATGTCATGTAGGCCCTTTTGTGCATCCTCCTTGGACCCCTCAAGCTTTCCCACATCATCAGCGAATACTAGGCACTGGGGGGCCCATTCCCCTATCCCCGTCAGCAGCTCATCCATTACCAGAGTGAATAGATATGGACTAAGTGCTGACCCTTGATGAACACCGACCTGCACATTGAAACCGGCAGTGTTTCCCCACGCTGTCCTCACCCTAGTAATGGCCCCTTCGTACATATCCTGCACTATCCTAATATGGCCTTCATCAACCCCCTTCTTCCTTAAAACGCTCCATAGCACCTGTCTAGGGACACTATCATATGCCTTCTCCAGGTCAACGAATACTGCATGGAGGTCCTTCCTTGCTGCTCTATGTTTCTCTATCATCTGGCGCAGAATAAAGATTGGTTCCATGGTGGACCTACCTGGCATAAACCCAAATTGGTTCCCCCGGACTTGAGTTTGGTCTCTGAGGCGACATTCTATTACACGCTCCCACAGCTTCATAGTATGGCTCATTAGCTTTATGCCTCTATAGTTTCCACAGTCCTGGGCATCACCTTTGCCCTTGAACAGTGGAACTATCCAACTTTCTCTCCATGCAGATGGCATCCTGTCCCCATTTGCTAGCTTATTAAAAAGCTTCCCTAACCATGTAATGGCTGTAGTCCCTAAGGTGTGCCAAACATCAATGGGGATCTTATCTGGGCCTACTGCTTTGCGACCTTTAATTTTTTGAAGGGCTGCGACTATTTCATCTTCACTAACCTTGTCCACTGCCTGGGTGATGGTTGGGCTGTCTGTGACTGTTAAGCAGGTAGCTGTGTTTAGGAGGCTGTGGTAGTATTCCTCCCACCTTTTAATTACCTCAGCTGGTTGGAACAGGACCCTGCCATTTGTATCCTTGACTGTTATAGCCCTGGTAATATCCTTGCTAGTTCTATCCCTGGTCTTGGGCAATCTAAAAACTGCATTCTCCCCTTCCCTTGTTCCCAACTTTTCATATAAGGCCTCATACTTCTGATACTTGGCCAGTGCAATGGTCCTCCTGGCATTTTTCTTTGCCTGAACATAGTCTGTCTTGGAAACCTGGTCCCCTAGTTCCCTCCATCTATGAAAAGCTACCTTCTTTAGTTTGATGGCAGCTTCCACCTCCTCATTCCACCACCATGTCTGCCTACCCTGATATGTTCCTCCTACTCTACCCATACCTAACAGTGCCTCACCACATCTCCTAATCTTCCTAGCAACCCTGTCCCACATGGCACTGGCTGACCCATCCCAGTCCCAGTCGACCTGACTAAGAACCTCCTGTTGGAATTCATCTGCCTTGGTGGGCAATTTCCACCACCTAACAACTGATTCTCCCTTCCAGGAATGTTGCTTCCCTGTCCCCTTAATTAATAAGTCTATCATGAGCAGCTTATGGCCACTTTCCTTCTGGAAATCCTCACTGGGTAGTGCCCAGCAGTCTTGGATCTCTGCCCTGTGCTGCTTCCTAACCATGAAAAAGTCTATTTGGGAGTCCCCTGTGGGGACTGGAAAGTAACTAGGTGCTTCTCCCTCTTCTTGAACCATGTATTGGCTAATGCAAGGCCATGTGCTCTTGCTGAGTCAAGGACCTTCTTCCCCTCTAGGTTGATCACCCCATACCCACATCCCCCATGAACATCCTCATACCCCAGTCCCTCCTTACCAACGTGTGCATTGAAGTCACCCCCAATAATCAGTCGCTCATTACCTGATGAACTGCCTCAAGCCTGGTTCTGCAGCACATGGCACTGACAAGGATGCCACAAAAACTGGTGGCATAGAAGCTCCACTTTTTTGATTGGGTAATGTGAAATCAACCAAAAAGTGGAATTGTGTGATAGTCAACTGCATTTGTTGCTTACAAGTGTCCCACACATCTGATAGACTATCACCTTTCTAACACTGTCTGCTCATTGAATTTCTATTGGCTGTTAAATTTTCATGCTGTAATTGCCACCTCACAGGCATTTTTAAAAGCATTTTAACCTAGTTTGATTTCTGTCTTGCCATGGAACTGTGGTGGTTGCAACTCTTTAGTGCCACCACGATTTATGGACTGTGTATTTATAATGTGAAAGTTTGATGATCTTCAAATAATTGGAATTAGGCTTGATTCAATAACTTTACCAGGCAATACAATAACTTATCAGGTTTACAGTAAGTAGAGATGAGATTTTTGTACATCCACTAACTACTACCAAAGCAGAGCAACTGACAATTATAAGAATAAAATTCAAAGTTTTTAACAATATCGAACGTGAACTTCAATATTTAAATTTGAATATGAAAATTCAAACGATCGAATGGTGATCACACGTGACATGAAATGATGTTCACGTGAAGTGTGTGAGATCAATGAATTGAGGTTGCCAAAGGGGAAGCTAAATGCACACAAGAACTGCATGGACATAAATGAGACAAAACGTCTGGAGATGGTGATGAACCAGGAAGATGAGGATGTTGATCAATATCTAAATCCATGAAAAATTCAGTTTTTAGACGGTCAGTGGACACGTGATGCTGTAAAATTTTAAACAGACCATCATAAGTCTGTACCAAAGGATGAGAAAGTGCCCCATGATGAACGATAAACAAAGGTAGCATCATCTAATTTCGGGATGCAAAAAATAGAACTAGAAGGAGACTGATGAGGAGGAACATACAATAGAGTGTGCATTCTTGAATGCAACTGATTTACAAAATCCACTGGAGACACAGAAGAGTGTTCAACAGAAAACAAATCGCCAGGTAGATGAAGGGTAGTACCATAGACAGCTTCAGCAGGAGAAGACTGAAGATCCTCCTTGACCGCACATTGGAGCCCTAGCAAGATGAGTGGCAGTTGTTCAAGCAGGTGGCAAGATGTCATACGAATGTGCCTTAGCCCTAGTGCTGCACACAAATGGGAAAAGAAAAGTGATTCAAATTGAGCGCCTCTGTCAGTTGTAATGGTGGAAGGCACACCAAAAAAAACAATCCAATGTCGGACTAAAGCAGCTGTAGTGTCAATAACTGGTATGGCCTATGGCCAGTGGGTAAATCGGTCAATACAGGTAAGAATGTATTGATGACCCTTAGATGGAGGTAGTGGTCCTACAAGATCTACTGTTGTGTGCAAAATAATAGCGGCCTATTGTAACAATAAATTATTGTGCTGAAATGCACTTTATAATGACTGGGAGGTAAATGACATATAAGTTGTTGCAATTGGTGATATTATATCTGTAATTTTGTATGTGCAGTATATCACAAATCTTTTAGAAGCATTCCATTTTTTTTATAGCATTCGTACTGAAGAGTATCAATAACAGATGTGCAAAACAGTAGCAGTGCTTATCCAAATCACTTTTAATTTCAATATACACTGTAAGCATCAAATGAATGTTAAATAAATAATAAATATGCATTCAATACTTTGTTGCATAACCCTTATTTGTGAACACAGCCCTGCATCGACAAGACAGTCAAATAAAGATTGGCATCTTTCTTTAGGGACGTTTCCTCATGCAGACTGCACTACATCCCATAACTCTTTAACATTCTTTTGTTCTTTTTTTTAAAAACAGCTGCCTTAACATCAGTCCATAACTTCTCAATAGGATTGAGGTCCGGTGACTGTGCAGGCCACTCCATGACATCAATCTTGTGACATTCAAACCAAGACTTTGCTAGTTTGCTGGTGTGCTTAGGATCATTATCCTCCATGTAAACCCATTTTAGTGGCATGTTCCATTCAGCATGGCGCTCTAATGACCTTGTAGTTGAAGGGCCCTAAAACACCAACAAACAAACAAATCCATTCAGCATAAGGTAACATTGTACTTTCCATTATATCTACATATAGTTTTGCATCCATGTTACCTTTTATCAAATGTAGAGGCCCAGTCCCATAGTATGAAAAGCATCCCTAAACATTTATCTTGGCTCCACCATATTTTATTGTCATGGTCGTGTTTTTGGGATCAAATTCAGCCTTTTTAGGTCTTCGAACATATTGTCACCTATCTTTTGTACCAAATAGAACAACCTTTGTTTCATCTGACCACAGGATATTTCAAAATTTAGTAATGGGCCAGTTCATATGCTTTTTAGCAAACTGAATCCTATTTTTTATATGTCTGGGTTTTAAAAGGGGCATTGGGCTTTGATTGATTAGTTCTTTGATTAGTTTGTGGGTTGGGGTGTAAGCCAGGCAGCCATAACAGGTCAACCCCTTAGGAAGCTGCCTGTGGGAGATGAGGAGGTAGGTGAAAGGAGAAGGAAGAGGGTTAATTTGCAGCACCCAACGTTCTTTACCAAGCACCCAAGTGGTATTGACGTGGGTGTGCGCTGCTTAACTTCAGTGATCTAACGGGAACTGGTGTGCCCAACGGAACTTGGCCACACACCAACGCAACTTGGCCACAGAATCAGACAATCTTTGCCTTATTGTAGAGGTATGAACTGGAATATTGAAATGCTGTTTGATGCGAGTAGATGTTGTAAAAGGCTCACGTCGCACAAATCGAACAATTGCATACATCTGCCTTTCTTGAATTTTTCGAGGACGACCATGGGTTTCTGGCTTGTCTGTCCACTTTTTGACATTTGAGATTACTTTGGCAGAACATCCAATAGTTTTCTGAATACACTTATAGGTTTTCCCTTCAACCAATAGGTTTTTTATTACAGTAAAACCTCTCTATGGGTACACCCCTCATATCGGTACGGATTTTTCAGGCACAGATTTTTCGCCCATAGGCTTAATGCTATTACTACTTTAACCCTTATGTCCATACCTGAGTATCCATTTTGACTTTGAGTTGAAATAACTTTATTTTGAAAACAGATATTGTTCTATGATTCCGATTCCCCATACTTTCATTTGTTATGAGTTGAGTCATCTAAGTTTTTGGTAATAATAGCTTAAGTATTTAGTTAAAATTGGCTTTAAAGTTGATTTTGGCGTTGTTCAATACCCAGTTACCCAATAGTCTGGGAGCGGCGAGTTGCGTTGGACACACCAGTTCTCGTCTGATCACTGAAGTTAAGCAACGCAAGCCCAGTTAGTACTGACATGGGTGGTCGCTCGGGAAAGCTGGGTACTGCTAATACCCAATAATCGTCGCATTAGTGTAGTGTCTGTGCAGTCTATGCATTAGAACTATACAGTGGACGGGTCTCTAATGACCTTGTAGTTGACGGGACCTTAAACTCCAACAAACAACAACCCAATGGTCTATTTTGCAAAATTCATGTAGAAAAATAGTTTTTTATATAAAGACATTGAAATAAATGCAAATTATTAAATAAATAATGCTTTAATACTTAATTTTCAGCAGTAAGAATAATTTGTTAGTATTAAAGGAACAACCACATAAATAGAATGCAAGTAGCTGAGATGCGAATGATACAGTACATGAGTGGTATTTTGATAGCTGATGGAATTGGGAATAAGTATATTAGACGTAGCTTGTGGGTGAGGGACATCGTGGAAAAGAATAAGGGACTGCATATTGAGCTGGGATGAATATTCAAAGAAGCAGGGGAGGAGCTCATTAGGTACGTTATGGGTATGCAGGTGGAAGCACCCAAGGTAGGAGACCAAAAGCAGACGTTGGTGCAGTAGTGCATGGGGTGAATGAGGACCTGGTGGTAGTTAGTTGGGAGTGGAGGGATGCAACCCACAAACGTGACCCTGGCACAGGCAGGGAAAGGGTATGACCATGTATGGCCATGTATCATGAAGAGGAAAGAAGAAGGGTAGGGAGAATCAAAACAAACTTGGGACTAGTTTGGAGCTAGGCAGGAGTGGAGAGCTAGAACCAATGGCAGATCCAAGGGTTGCTCTGGGTGGAGAACTTCAAAATGTGTGCCCCAAATATTTTTAAATATTCAGAATCCCTTGGTATACATCTAGCTACCAATTACAATAGGTCCTCTGCTGCCTCTCAGACAGTGTCCTATCTCAGTGATTTAGCAGACTGGATTGGACAGCAACTGTTGGACTGGCAGTATAGAAATGGAGATAGCAATGGGAAAAGGCATCATCAGATGCAAAATTAAATGATGCATCAGATGAAATATGTGCCCTATTGAGGCATGGAGGGGGAGCAATTGCTGCATTGCTCCCCTTGGATCTGCCTCTGGCTATAACCAACTGACCCAATCCTACCACAGGTGAAATAAGGATATGATGATGATAATTCCTAAGAGATTAATGTTGTGTGGGACACCAAATGCATGAAACAGATGTATTTGAATGTTCAGCACAATGGGTTATTGGGTTGATAATGACTGGAAAGGCTAGTTTGCACAAAAGGTTGGCTGCCTATGGTTGAAAGATTTCAGTAGAGCAATGGTTAAAGACCATCTATGGGCCGTCATGTATCAAGAAATATGATAGCTTCAGAAATACATGCATTTTGAAACATATGTTTGCTGGAATTCCATTTCATTTAGTATGGGTTCCCGGGTACCTTGCTATTGAACAACGTTGAACATTCCTGGTATGGACCTAAGGGTTAACGGTACACCTCTGTAATGGGTACACCCCTCTCTTGGTACACCTAATACATGTCACCACTTTTCAGAAAACCACCTCTGAAATGGGTACGCATTGGTACATCTAATACATGTCACCATTCTCAGAATACAACCCCTGTAATGGCTACACCCCTTTATTGGTACACCTAATAAGTGTCACCATTTTCAGAAATCCCCCTCTATAATGGGTACATCCCACCTCAGTGATGTAGTGGGTATCGTGCTTGGTAACTGCAGCAGTGGTTCTAGGTTCGATACTGGACTGAAATGGGTTGCCTTCTTTTCTGTGAGATAGATGCCCCGAGTGCGTCTTCCTTTGGATGAGAAATAAAACCACCGTCCCATATGGTGTTCAATGGCATTTACTCATAAAAGAACTCTACTATTCAAATGATAGATGGAGCAGAATTTCCAGGTTCAGGAGCTTGCCCTCCCCCTAGCATGGATGGAATACCCCAAAGAAAAGTAGACTGACAATAAATATGCATTGGGGTTGCAGCTTTGGTCTGCAGCTGGCTGTGGAAATACACTATCCAAAAGATCACCCTTGCATGTATTCAGAGGGGCAAGATGGGTACCCGACCCTGCCATAGGCGGAAAATAAGAAGGTAGTTTGATTCTAGACAAATGATCCTTCATTGATTTGTTTGTAAAAAAAAATTTAGTTTGAGTTCGTCAAGAATTTGTGAAATATTAAAATATTATACAATGCATTTTTTTTGTTTAAAAAAACACAATATAAAACAATATATGTACTGTAATCCATACCCCTCTGATGGTTACACTTTGGCCAGGTCCCATTGTTGTTGTTTGTTTTTTAGGGCCCATCGACTACAAAGGTCATTAAGGCCCAGAAAGACAATCACCATGATGGGGGTGTCAACCATAGGATTAATTCCAGATGGCGGAAGTGGAGGAAGGCAAGTGGAGTCCTGTGTGACCGCCGGGTCCCAATAAAGTTAAAAGGCAAGTTTACAGAACGGTCGTTTGGCCTGCTTTGCTTTAAGGCTCAGAGCTTTGGACAGTTAGGAAGAACCATGAAAGGAGAATGCAAGTTGCTGAGATGTGAATGCTGCACTATATGACTGGCGTGTCACCAGCTGACAGAGTCCGTTGGTTGGTTTGTTTAAGGCCCATTGACTTCAATGGTCGTTAGGGCCCAGAAAGACAATCACCACGGTGGGGGTGTAAATGGCCATCCCACCATGATGACAATAAATAAGGGCAAAAGTCCACAAAAACTAATAAAAATAAAAAAGGCAATAGCCAAATAAATAATGCTGAATAAAAAAGGCAAAGCCAAAAGAGACATAAAGATAAAAGAGGCAAAAGCCTAAACACGGTGGCGTCATTAGGGGCTGCGGGGAGTGTGGGTGACACCACTCGCACCATCACAAATTCGGTGACACCAAAGCAGAAGAAGCGGCTTTTCTTTGGGAGAGAGGGTGACACCATGGCATCACCACTTGGGTGACGCCAACCCTAACGACGCTACTGCCTAAACACACATATAAAAAAGGCAAAAGCCAAAAACATACATAAAACGGAAATGGACAAAATTCAAAAACATAAATAAAACAAAAACGGGCAAAAGCCAAAACAATCATAGAAATAAATAGGCAAAAGCCAAAACTTACACAAAGATAAAAAGCAAAAGGGGTCAGACTTAAATTTTTTGAAAGAGACCAGCCTCTTTCACAAATACAAGCGAGCTCCCCCCCCCCCCCCCCCCGGGGTTATCCCAAAGTGAGGCCGAAAACTCTGGACTGACTCCCAGTCAGGATCACAGTTCACGGTGTCTCACACGGTGCAGTTCAGACACTGGCGACGCCTGGAAGGCAGCCCCCTATGAGATGACGAGTTGTAAAGACCCACCAATCCACAGAGGTGCCATCCTTTGACCCATCTGTAAACAAAGGCATGGCCCCAATAGGTCAGAGAGGCGCCAATCGGTACTGGCTTTGGGGAAGGCTGTGAACATCCAATTACAACTTGGCTCTGGTACTGTTCAGGGTGGCACAGAGGCCGGCAGTAGAGGCTGCACCCTAAGCAGAGTGACATCCAGGCCAGTGAGACCATCCATCCACTGCATGTGAAATGCAGGGAGAACCCCTGTCCAGCGGTCGAATGGCCATCACAGAGTAAGACTAAAAACGACTGGGTGTGTAGGGCAGTTGTTCTCAATCTTTTTAAAGTCAGGGAACACTAAACTGTGACATTTTACTGCATGGAACACCTACAATTCAACATAGACTTTAAAAAGGTTGAACACTTTCTACACTTGCTTCTGTACTTACTACATCATCATCATACCCTTATCCCGCCTGTGGCAGGGTCAGGTCTTTGGGTTCTAGTCCTCCACTCCCGTCTATCTCTCACCCAGGTCCCAGTCAACCCCATACACTGTCCATATTCTTACAGACAACCTGTTCCCACGTCTGCTCTGGTCTCCCCTGCCCATGGTGCTACCGACCACCTGCATTCCTGGAATTAACCTGATGAGCTCCTCTTCCCCTCTTCGCATGACGTGTCCATACCACCTCAGCCTAATCTCCCTCAATTTTTCGGCGATGTCCACCACAGGTGCTCCACATATGCTCCTTCCTAATTCTATCAGCTTTTGACATGCCACAGCATTCGCATCTGGACAACTCGCATTCTATTTACGTGGCTCTTCCACACTGCCCAGTACTCTGATCCATATAGCATAGCTGGTCTAACCACTGTCCTGTAGAACTTCCCTTTCAACTAGATTGGGATCTTTTTATCACACAGGACTCCACTTGCCTGTCTCCAATTCAGCCACCCCCTTGCCCATTGATTCTGTGGGTTACATCATAGTCTAACTCTCCATTGCTTTTGAATGTTGATCTTAAGTAAGTACTTTACCTCTTGCAACTTTGTCACCAGTTTGCCCCTCGAACGTACATCACCATTAGTTTACTGTCCTTCCCAATTTAAAGCTAAATACCCTGTCTTCATGTTTATCGTTAGCCCCCCCCCCTTTTCTATTACCACTCTAATATTGTTTAGTCCCTTCTTTATCTGTTCTCTGCGGTCACCAAGTTTTCCTATATCTTCTGCAAATGCCAAGCACTAGGGGGGCTATTCGCCTACTCCCGTCAGCAGTTCGTCCAATACCAGGATGAAAAGGTATGGGCTAAGTGCTGAACCTTGGTGCACCTCAACTCTTACTGGAAAGCCCTCAGTTTTTCTCCAAGGTGTCCTTACCCTGGCTATGGAGCCATAATACATATCCTGGAGTATTCAAATAAAACCTTACACCCCCACCCCTCTTTTTTGCAATACCTCCCAACTACCTTGGTACTTACTACCACTTTATATAACAAACACTATAAAACGAACAACTATGTCATTTGTGTTTGCTGATTACAATATTATCCAAGCATTATTTTAAATTGTATTGATTTTTTTTCCAATACCTGTGCGTTAAATTTTTTTGCAGAACACTTGAAGTGGTTTCACGGAACATGCTTTGAGAACCAGTGGTGTAGGGCGCTGTGGTTGACCTTTCAGCTGCAAAATATATGCAGCTGCCAAGCACTGCTGCCACACAGTCAGTGGCGGTTCACCAGACTCAGCATAAAGGCCGAGCATTGGACTTATGTGGAATGCCTTAATGGGCAACCGGATGCCAGCATGATGCACACTGTCCAGCATCCGGAGTGGAGTTGGAGCAGTCAGGCCATACACGCCACAGCCATAGTCAAGACGCGATCGAACGAGTGATTGGTAAAGCCGACACATCACCATTCGATCTGCCCCACAACCAGTTCCATGCAGGCACTGCAGAATATTCAGGGAGCAAAGGCATTTAGCCTTCAGCTCTTTCAAGTGTGGGACCTATGTCAGACGGCTGTCAAAATGGAGACCAAGGAACCGGGCTGCCTCTACAACTGGGAGGAGGCGGCCATTCAGGGTAAGTCGAGGTTCAGGGTGAAGCCCTTGCTTATAAGAAGTACATTACCGTTTTTTTTCTAAGGGGAGAATTTATAGCCGCATGAGTTGGCGAGCTCATTGGCACTATTGTGTTCCAGTTGCAGCTGATGCTCAATGCCATGCATCGTGGCAGCCCGGTACCACATGGAAAAGTCGTCCATAACTAGGGACGACTGTACTGGGGGTGAAAGGAGGAGGGAAAGCCATTCACTGCAACAGCAAAGAGCATCACACTGAGGATGCTCCCCTGTGTGACACCATTGTTGCAGAAAGGCTGAGGAGTAGGTGTTACCCACACACACTCTGACGGTCCTGTTGGACGAAAAGGTATGGAGGAAGAGGGGCAAATTAACCCTAAGCCCCCATTGGTGCAAGGTCTCAAATATGCCATGGTGCCATCTGCCTTCTCCACATCAAAGAACACAGTCACCAAGTGCTGTCTGTGGAGAAAGGCCTCACGTACTGCAGTCTCCAGTGAGATCAAATGATCCACTGGAGACCTGTCAGCCCAGAAGCTGGGTTGGGCATTGGCAAGAAGGTGGTGCCATTCTATATACCACACCAGACGCCAGTTAACCATGAGTTCCATGGTTTTACACAGACAGCTTGTCAAGGTAATGGGTCTTTAATTCATCAGGAGGCTACTATCCTTTCCAGGTTTTGAGAGGGGAATAATGATAGCCTCCCACCAGCCTGCAGGGATTTCATGCTGCTGCCAAATATAATTGAAAACCTCAAGGAGGTAGGAAAGACTCTTCTCAGCTTGATTTTGTAGCAATTGGTAATGGTAGTTTTCAGTGCCAGGGGCTGTATCCCAGGCCCTTGCTCTGGATTTCTGGATTTGTGTTTATCAGATCTAAACTGCTCAGTGATGGCTGCGACTCCATTGTCACAGTCTGATCTACACCATTCTCCATTGCTGATTCACATTGTGCTATGTGGAATGTCTTCTATACCTGAACCTGCACTTAATGTCCCAGATTGGAAGAAGGGAGACTATTTTAACCTCTACAAGCACCTCAGTACCCTAAACTGGACAGACATTCTGGCAAGTGCTGATGGTTCTGCTTCAGCCATGGTAGGTATTTATCAGCACACCCTGAGAGCTACACTACTACGATATGTTCCCTACCGGGTCCTTGGTCCTAAAAATGATAACCCACATTAGCCCTACTGATATAGTAAGGAACTAATCAGTGCACTGAAGAAGAAAAGGAAAATGTTTACTCTCAATAAGAAATGACCCAGCCCATACCGGTACTCAGTCTTTACCCGTTTTAGAGCCCTAGTCAAATACCTTGTAAGTCGTGATCGCCATCGCTACTTGCATTTTTTGGCATCCTGCACTAACTCGCCCACACCTTTTGGAACCACTATCGACGTTACACATCTAAACGCCCTCCCAATATTGTTTCAGTGCAAGATGGTAAGTCATATGTGGAACTGGAAGAAGTGTGTCAGGTATTTTGCAGTTTATTTTCATCCTTATTGACCTCAAACCCCTCCAATGCTACAATGGATACCTATCCATATCAACTGCCTCACTCTCCTGATCCGCTGCCAACCTTCACTATTACCAAGACTGAGGTTCTTTGGGCTATTAGGAAGTTGAAGCCCAGTCTATTGCCTGGCCCTGATGTCCTCCCCTCAACACTATTAAAGGTATTTCGATGCATCCTTTCACCAGTGTTGACTAATTTGTTCAATTATTGCTTATGTAAAGGAGAGGTTCCAGAAGTCTGGAAGACGGCTCATATTTTGCCCATTTTTAAAGCTGGATCAGTTACCAACGCCTTAAATTATCGACCATCATACTCTTAGCCCCTACAATAAAGGTCTTGGAGTGCATTCTGCAGCGTAAGATCTGGAGTTGGTGCCATGGTTTCCTTGCCACACAACAACATGGATTTCTTGCATGTCGTTCCACAGAAACCAATTTGCTGACACATCTCCAGTTGATTCAGGAAGCGTTGGGTCAGTGTGCACAATATAACACAATTTATCTGGATCTGTCACGTGCATTTTACAGTGTGCCTATACCACTGTTAATTAGTAAACTGGCTTGGTATGGGACAAACCCTACATTATGTGCCTTCCTTAATAATTATTTAACCAAAAGGGTGAATTTTTTAAAAGTAGGGGGCACATAAGGAAATGCTCATATATTCAGTCGGTAGGGGTACCCCAGGGAAGCTGCTTGAGTCCACTGCTATTTGTCATATACAGTATAACCTCCCTAACCTGACCAGTCACTGTTCCAAGCAAAACCAGTCAACATATGGAGGTGGTCAACATCTGGAGGTCACATAAAATTATAAATGTACATTTGTACATATTTAATAAAAGAACAGATCAGAAGAAATCACGTAGGTTTCCTGAGCATACAATATAAATAACATACATTTATGTACAGTATGTATGTAAAAATATTGCGAGCATTAACATGGATGTACAGTATATTATGTGGATTTAAAGAAATTTGTTATTGCACTTTGTTTTGAGGACTTGGATGTGGCATGCACTTGCTCGATTTCTTTCTGAAGATTAAATGCCTTTTCTAGTAAGCTTCCAGAGGTGCCTGCTGCAAAGCACACTATTTCTTTAATATAGAGTGATGCTTGTTGAACATTGACATTTTGAAAATTCTCTTGCTGTTCCTCAGATTCCTCACTCTCTTCCTCTGTTTCTTTTGAACTGATTACAGAAAGCAGTATGCTCTCAGTATCGCTACCAAGGGTCTCATGAAGCTACACACTGCTCTCATATTGCATCATTTCATTAACACTGACCAACTCCATGTTCAATAGTTGTTCATCAGTGGGAACAATATCCACTTCAGCAACGTTGGGGTTGTCCATTGGTACACCACTGTTGAAAACATTTGACAATGGTGATCTTGAAAACGCATTGCCAGGCTGATGCGACGCACCAAATGCAGTCTAGAATAGTGATCAACTTACTAAACTCCACGGCCTTTTGGCAGTCTTCAGCATTTGCAATTAACATGTTGAGCAACTGCCGGCAGTAGTGGAGCTTCATTGTTTGGATTATCCCTCGATTAAGAGGTTGAACCTCTGATATTAAGTTAGGGGGTAGATGCAGCAGCCAAACATTTGAGCTCAATGGGTCCATGACTAGTAGCATTGTCTACCAAAATGACAATTATCCACTGCTTGCACTTCATGGCTGTGTTTACACTTTTCACCTAGTCCAAAAAAACAACTGGTCATCCACACTTTTTTGTTGAAGCAATATTGCACAGGAAGGTTTTTTGGATTCACGTTATTTTGCTTGAATGCTCTAGGACGTTCAGCATGACCAGTGACTAGAGGTTGTAGTTTTTTGCCCAAGGCACTACAGCAGAGAAGGACAGTTACGCGTTCCTTAGCTTGTTTGCCACCCTTGCACCAATCGCCTTTCTGAACAAGGGAACAGGTTGGAAGCTGTCTATAAGACACAGCCATTTCATCGGCATTAAAAATATCTGTCAGACTGTAATCTGCAATCAACGTAGGCAGCTTTGATTTCCAGTCATCAGCAGCAACAAGATTCACATCAGCTGACTCGCCACTTAAAGAACAACATTGAATGTTATGCTGCAGTTTGAACTTTTCCAGCCAACCATTGCTGGCGATGAAATCTTCACGTCCCAGTGCTTGGGCGACTACTTTTGCTTTTTCCTGAAGCAGTGGCCCAGTTAAAGGAATGTTCTTGGATCGACAACTTGAGAAAAACTGAAAAATTTTTTGATCCAAATCATCAGCCACAATCCTTTTCCTTCTGCTAGAACAATTTTCATTAAATGCTTTCAAAATTCTGTCCCTTACCTTGACAATATTCACCACTGTTGTTTTCGAAATCCCAAAATCTTCGGCTATCTTTCGCTGAGATTTCCCTGCCTTTACTTGGTCCAGAACTTCCACCTTCTTTTCTATCATTAGCTCCACTATTTTTCGCTTTGACATAATGTTACATACACTCGTTCACTTTGACAACAAGATGCATAGTGAAAAGGGTTTTCCCCTATGAGTGTCTGGTAGATGAAAAGGGTTTTCCCCTATGAGCGACTGGTAGAGTGAATTTTGTACACAGCTGGCCAATTGGAGCATGATTGCACCAAAATGGTCGACATAGAGAGGTGATGATGACTGTTGTGCCAACTGTAGGTGGTCAGTGGTCAATATCCAGAGGTGGTCAACTTATGGAGTGTGCCCACAATGGTATGCCTATGGGAGCATTTTGGTTCCAATGATTCATGGTCAAGATAAAGAGGTGGTCATCTTGGGAGGTTATTGAGTATCTGAATGATTTATTCTCAGCAATTCCACCTGAAGGGTACCCCCTTCC
>JAAFCE010006156.1:292112-323399 GCA_013389805.1 Trigoniulus corallinus | reverse complement strand
GGTACAGATCAGTCATACGTGGGTACAGATCAGTCATACGTGGGTACTTGATTCTGTGAATGTTTTCTGGCTGTCGGCGATATCCCAAACTTCTGATAACAGGAACACTACCAAGTTGGACAACGGAGATGTGCACTTTTAGTTTAATGGACACTTTCAATAACTGATTAAACAATACTTAAATCACTTGGATAAGATATAATACACTTGTCACCATACCACATGCAACATTACTAGCACATGCAGTACTTCATGAGTATATTTTATCTCAATGTAGTTAACATCAGTAATTAGCCGATCGTGTAATCTGTTATATTGCATGAAGGAAGTCTCTCAGCCGTGTAATCTGAGTTTTTGCCAAGAAGGTTTACTTGCAGACTAGATACTCATTTATTGCATAGAGATGGTTGACTAGAAGGCTGGACACCCATGTGCCCCACCAAGAGAGTGTAGTAGTCCACTAAGCACCCTTGTATAGAATCAAGAGAGATTAGAAGCATACCAGACACTCAGTACACTAACTCCTGGGTTTAAATAATAGTCAAGGAATTTCCCATAATGCTGTGGTTAGGTATGAGGTTTATTATGCTGCTTTCTTGGCATACCTTGGGTTAAAGTTCATTCCTTGTAATCAACTTCCTAACGGACACGTTTGATTGTAAGAGTTCCAAGTGGTTGCAATATTTTTTGATGTCTTTTTCAAATAGAACGGAAACTAGTGGCTTTAAGACCCACCTTCGGAGCACACGAGGTAGCGTACTGGATTACTGCCTCAGTAATTCCAGGTTCAATACTTGATTGAGGTGGGTTGGCTTCTCTCAGGCAAGAAAGTGTGTGTGTGTGATGCTGAGTCCACACTGTCCCACACTGCCAAACAAGAAATCGCCATGTGACACTGTGCTGAGCGATCAGTTTTGATGGCAAACTGTGCAACATTGTGTGAAGCTGTGCACTGGGGAACACTATTTGCTTGATGTGCATCAAATGAATCTGCACGTTCGTGCACTTGCTATTTGGATGACACGGTGGGCATGTTGAACTGCAATTGCGATTTTATCGTCATATCCCATTGCAATAATCATTAATAATAAAATGAATAACTGTTTAATAGAAAAAAAATAATTAGTGATTTAAAGATTTTAAAACAGCAAAATGACTCTTGCACACACTTAACATGGAACAGACCACTCAACTGCAAACACATTGCTCTGTTATTCACTATTTTGCTAGTTCTGCCCCATTTTGAACAGTGTTCTGTTGCAGAGTGTGGTGCAGCAGTATGGCACAGCGGGTGTGAGCCCAGCATGTGTGTGTGTGATTTTGTGCACGTTTGAGAGGGGGTGCATGCATATGAAAGTGGGGTGCATGTGTGTGAGTGTGTATGTGTGTGAGTGTGTATGTGTGTGAGTGTGTATGTGTGTGCATGCATGAACGTGTGTGATGGGGAAGGAGTTGCAAGTCCATCTTCCATCTCATGAGGAGTAAAGCCTGTGGCTTGCGACCACGATGAAATTTGCACGTGAGCAGCCTTCATCATCATCATCCCGTCATCCCGTCATCCCGCCTGAGGCAGGGTCGGGTCTGGGGGTTCTGGCCCTCTACTCCCGTCTATCTCCCACCAGGTCGCCAGCCACTCCACACACCGCCATATCCTTTCGGACAACCTGCTTCCATGTCAGCTTCGGTCTCCCCCTGCCCGGGTACTACCTAGCACCTGCAGTCCTGGTATAGCCCTAACTAGGTCCTCATCTGCTCTTCTCATCACCTGACCATACCATGTCAGTCTATTCTCCCTCATCTTTTTGGCGATGTCTGCCACCACTACGCTGCCTCTAACATACTTGTTTTTCTAATTCTATCAGCTCTACATGCCTCTCGTATACCACAGCATTTGCATCTCGGCAACTTGCATTTTATTGACGTGGCTCTTTCTCACTGCCCAACACTCTGACCCGTATAGCATAGCTGGCCTAACCACTGCCCTGTAGAACCTCCCTTTCAACTTGATTTGGACCCTCCTATCAATGCGCGTTCTCACTAGTCACGTTTTGTTGACCAATTGTAGTTGTTCAACAAAAGTTGAACATTACTTGAATCAATTTTCATTCACACATTTCAATAGAAACTGATCAGCAGTTTCATTGTACAAATGGGGTTTCAGTTACATTACAAATGGGGTCAAAAGGAGTTGTGTGGATAACACTGTAATTTGGTTGACCCCCAATTGGTCCACTTTTGTATATCTACAAGGGCCTTAAACAAAAGACCTATTGTTCACTTGAAGGGTAATGGTGAATGACAAACCCAGTCAAACTTTTGTTCGTCAGCTAAAATGTTGATCAACTCGATTGAAACAGAGGTTCCCACTACAGTTTTCATTCAAGTTTTGTTGAGCAACTACAATTGGTCAACAAAACGTGACTCATGAGAACGCGCCTTTACACAAGACCCCACTTGCCTGTCTCCACTTCTCCCAACCTCCATTGATTCTATGGGTCACATCAGTGTCTATCTCCCCATTGCTTTGGAAAGTAGATCCTAAGTACCTTACCTCTTGTACCTTTCTCACCAGTGCACCCCTTGAATGGACGTCACCATTATTTGCCTGTCCTTCCCAATTGAAAGCTAAATACTTTGTCTTCTTCATGTTTATTTTTAGCCCTCCCGTTTCTATCGCTCCTCTTATGTCATTTAGTCCCTTCTCTATCTGTTCTCTGCTGTCAGACTTTTCCAATGTCGTCGGCAAATACTAAGCTCTGATTGGCCCATTTGCCTACTCCTGTCAGCAGTTCATCCAAAATCAGTATGAACACGTAGGGACTAAGTGCTGAACCTTGGTGCACCCAAACTTTCACTGGGAAGCTCCCGGTATACCACCAAGGTGTCCTTACCCTGGCTTTGGAGCCTTCATACATATAGTGGTACCCCCCTTAACGAGCGCCTCGTATAACGAATGCTCCCTATAACGAACACCGTCAAAAAAGCGCGGGAGTATCGCATAACGAACTTGTTTCACATAATGAACGCTTGTTCAATATACAAAGTGAACTAGGAACTGTATAGGACAGTGGTGGCGAACCTGCGACCCACCGTGCAATTTTAAGTGGCCCGAGTGTTAATGAGATGATGTTAAAGGTGTTATAAAAGTTGGATGATGTTCTTTATTCCCTCCTTTAATATACTTCATTCACTATTAATAATAAGTTATTTTTATTCATAAAATTGAATAGTGCTTGCATCTGACCCGTGGAAAAATTCTTGGTTTTCTTTTGTGTTATTGTGACCCGTCTTCAAAAACGGTTTGCCGCCACTGGTATAGGATGTCCAAGATTGTAGTAACTATAGAGGTATTAATCCAATGAGTTATACCAATGTAATGTAATAGAATGTCGCCTCCAGGATAGAACTAGTGTCCGTGGAAATCAGTTTGGGTTCATTCTAGGCAGGTCCACAATGCAGTGGCGTAGCCAGGATTTTCTGAAGGGGGGGGGGATATGACTGTCGATAGCATGAGCCAGGATTTTCTCAGGGGAGGATATGACTCCATAGGGTGTATACCTCTTCGTTAAATTCGAGGCCCAAGGGGGGGGGGTTTAACCCCCGAAACGCCCCCCTTGGCTACGCCACTGCCACAATGGGACGAATCTTCATTCTGAGGCAGATGATAGAAAAGTATAGAGCAGCTAAGAAGGATCTCCATACCATCATTATCGAATTGGAGAAGGCTTACCAGTGTTCCACAACAGGCATTACGCAAAAGGGGGTAGAAAAAGGGTTTATTCGAATGGTTTAGGACATGTACTCGTATGATGGTTCCATTCCACAGCCAGGGTAAGGACACCTTGGGGAAAATACTGGGGGCTCCTCAGTGAAGTTTGGGGTGCACCAAGGTTTAGCACTCAAATCCATACCTTTTTATTCTGGTTATGGACGAGCTACTGACGGGCTACCGACCCCTTAATGCATGGCATTTGCTGACGAGCAGCGTTCAACTGCACACCGCCTTCTCATTGTAGGGCAATTCCTAGTTTTTGTGAAGTATGAACCCCCCCCCCCCCCCAAAAAAAAATGGGTCCTAGAGTGTTTTCGCCCATAAACAATCAGCACTGCACTTTGTTTTTAACTGCTTAACAATTTTCTCTATTTTTCGTGGCAACCCGGAACGAATTACACAACATAACAGAGATCTATGGGAAATTGTGTTCCACACAACGAACACCCCTCATAACGAACTTATAGCTGGAACGAATTACGTTCGTTAAGCAGGGTACCACTGTATCCTGGACAATTCGGATAAGCCCCTCTAGCCCGGTTTTCTGTAATACCTCCCAAACGACCTGCCGTGGGACACTATCATAGGCCTTCTCCAGGTCGATAAAGATGACATGGAGATCTTTCTTAGCGGTCCTATAGGGAGCGGCGAGTTGCGTTGGACACACCGGTTCTCGTCTGATCACTGAAGTTAAGCAACGCAAGCCCAGTTAGTACTGACATGGGTGGTCGCTCGGGAAGGCTGGGTACTGCTAATACCCAATAATCGTCGCATTTGTGTAGTGTCTATGCAGTCTATGCGTTAGAACTATGCAGTGGACGGGTCTCTAATGACCTTGTAGTTGACGGGACCTTAAACAGCAACAAAAAAAAAAAAACAAAGCGGTCCTATACTTCTCTACCATCTGCCTCAGAATGAAGATTGGCTCCATTGTGGACCTCCCAGGCATGAACCCAAACTGATTTCCTCAGACACTGGTTCTATCCCTGAGGCGACATTCCATTACTCTCTCCCAGAGTTTCATGGAGTGGCTCATAAGCTTTAAACCTCTATAGTTACCACAATCTTGGACGTCCCCTTTGCCCTTGAAGAGTGGTACTATCCAATTCTCATTCCATTCTGATGGCATTCCATCTCCACTAGCTATCCTGCTGAAGAGTTTCCCCTAGCCACTTGATTCCTTGTCACCCCTAGGCAGTGCCATACTGTGATGGGGATTCCATCAGGACCAACAGCTTTTTTGCCTTTCATCTTCTGGAGTGCCCAAGCGACTTCCTCCTGTTACAGTCTGCTGCCCCTACTGATGCAGGAGATATGGTGGAGTCCCCATCTCCATCAGCAGAATTCAAGAGATTTTTGAAGTACTCTTCCCACCTCCCCTTCACCTCAGATGGGGACAGCAGGACCCCACCTTCACTATCCTTTACTGTTATGGCCCTGGGTATGTCCTTAGCTGCCCTATCCCTAGCCTTGGCCAGGTTGAAAACTTCCCTCTCCCCCTCCTTTGTCCCTAGCTGCTCATAGAGGGCCTCATACTTCTGGTGCTTGGCAAGGGCAATGGTCCTCCTTGCCTTGGACTTGGACTGTCGATATTGAGGCTTAGACTCCTGGTCCTTAACCTCCCTCCACCTTTGGAGAGCTGCCTTCTTTTGTTTGATGGCCTCTTCTACTTCCTCATTCCACCACCATGTCTTCCTGTATCCTTGGCCTGTGCCTTCTACTCTGCCCTGCCCCAAAATGGCTTTCCCACATGATCTAACTTTTCTGGCAACTCTATCCCACATGGCTTCTGCTGTCCCTTCCCACTCCCAGTCTACCTGTCTGTGCATTTCTTGTGCAAATTCCTCTGTTTTGGTGGGCAGTTTCCACCACCTGATGACCTGCTCCCCTTTCCATGAATATGCCTTGCCTGCTGCCTTCACTTGGATTTGTAGCATAAGGAGTCTATGGCCACTTTCTTTTTTGAAATGTTCACTGGGGAGAGCCCAGCAATCACGAACATCTGATCCATGCTGTCCTCTAATCATGAAGAAATCTATCTGACGTCCCTTGTGGTGATTGGAATGTGATTAGGTGTTTGTCCCTCTTCCTAAACCATGTGTTTGTCAATGCAAGTCTGAGGGCATTTGCTGTGTCAAGGATGTGCTGCCCGTCTAAGCTAGTTGTGCCATAACCCCATCCCCCATGGACCACCTCATAATCCTGGTTATCCTTGCCTACATGACCATTAAAGTCCTCACCAATAACTAAGCCCTCATTCCCACAGAGCTGCCCTGCCTCAGCCTCTAGTGAGTGCACTAGGTCCTCAAACTGTCCAGAAGCCCACCTTTGAGGGTTCACCCAAACCTGCCTGAGGGGCATAGGCACTGATAAGGTGGAGTACCACTCCTTGCCACATCACTGTAATTAACAATAGCCTGCTATTAACTTGCTTTACCAGGGTGACTCCTGTATGCCCACCCCATTTCGTCCCTCTTCACTAGCTGAATATATAAGCTTGTAACCCTCACCAAGGGCCTTGATCTATTTCCCTTCCATTCGGTTTCCTGTAAAAAAGCTACCTGGACCCTCCTTCGCTTTAGGGTATTCACCAACTCCCGTTTTGCCGGTAAGGGTCCCCACATTCTACATGCCCAACTGAAGCCTTGCTCTCTTGTTGGTACATGCTCTGACTGGAGTCACCCCAGCCAAGCATCTGGAACCCCCACAGGAACATTGGTGCTGCTTGCTGTGGGGGATGCTGGCCTACCCCATGGAAGACACTCAATGCGCTCTCAGCCACAGGGACTGAGGTCCTGACCCCTGTGACATTGCAGGCTGCCATTTAAATATACCTTGCAGACATGTAAATAATATTGTAAATACTATTTCTATATACTAGGTAAACATACAAGTAATACTAATATTAATACTAATAATAATAACTAATAATACTACTACTAATAATATTAACTAATAATACTACTAATAATATTATACAAATAAACTAATAAAAATAAATTCTTAAAATTAGCAGATAAAATTAAAAGTAGTCGTGGGTAGTTGGTGAATGGCCCCACGTCGTCACAGACAATGCTGGCCATGCTACTTTCTGCAGGGACGCCATGAGGTTAGGCTTAAGTAGCCAAACCCCACAGCAAGTTCCCAGCTGCCAAAATAGGCCCCAACACCCACGTCCCTACCTTTAGGGGTTTATGCCTTGAAAAAGGAAAGTTTTCCCCTAAAAATTGGTTGCAAATTCATAAATATCACCCAAAAATGTGAGGATCACAAGGAAAGCAGATGCATGGGGGACAAGTGCCATGTAGCATTGCATGTGAGCAGCCGAAATGCCAAATAAACTGGTGACGTTGGAATTCCACTTTTTTGGTCTGGTTGAGTAAAATCAACAAAAAAGTGGAGAGGTAGTGAACTGCATTTCTCACTTATATTTGTCGCGTGCAGATGATTGGCTATTACTTTTTTTTTTAACAATGGCTGCTCTTTAAATTCTATTGGCTGTTGGATTTTTGTGCTGTGGGTGCCTCCTCACAGGCGTTTTTTTTGGAAACATTTAAATTTAGTATGATTTCTAGCCTGCTACAGAACCAACAGGTGCAATTTCTATTACGTGCATTTCTATTTCTACCTGCTCTTGACACCATGCACATGAACCCATGAATCAGAACATTCACATTTTGACCACTTGCTTGCTCTTTTCATGGGTTTTACTCACTGCCCAACACTGAACCATAAAGCATAACTGGCCCTACTGCCACTCTATTGAACTTCCCTTTCCACTTAAATGAGACCCTTTGGTCGACAAAGGACCGTTTGCCAGTCCTCACGTTAGCGATCCTGTGTTGATCAAGGTTACTATAGATAAAGGTGCATTCTCACGATTCAAGTTTTGTTGATCAATTGTTGTTCAACAAAACTTGAATGAAAACTGTAGTGGGAACCTCTGTTCCAATCGAGTTGATCAAGAAAAGTTTGACTTGGTCAAACTTTTCTTGATCAAGTGGTGAGTCATTCACCATTACCCTTCAAGTGAACAATAGGTCTTTTGTTTAAGGCCCTTGTAGATATACAAAAGTGGACCCGTCAGAGGGGTGGACCAATTGGGGATTAACCAAAATAGTGTTATCCACACAACTCCTTTTGACCCCATTTGTAATGTAACTGAAACCCCATTCGTACAATGAAACTGCTGATCAGTCTCTATTGAAATGTGTGAACGAAAATTGATTCAAGTAATGTTCAACTTTTGTTAAGCAACTACAATCATTCAACAAAAGTTGACTCGTGAGAACGCGCCTTAAGGCGTGCCATTCAGCCTTATTTAAATATTTTATTCTTCACCAGTTAGCTCCTCCCCCTACGTCATTGCAGAAGCAAGTAGTAGCTTATGTAGTCATTTGTCATGTTTTGGAGGTGTGCTCCCATTGGTTAAATGGCTTACTTTTAATGGGAAAGATGAATGTTGGTCAACTTTCCCATCCGTTGCCGTTTGCTGTTCCCATTATTGTGGGGGTCGCCATTGGCATTTTCACTTTCCTTCCCATTCTCATTTACGTTATGTTCCCGTTGCTATTGTGAAGTGGACTTAAGAGCATAATTTCCATATATTTTAACAGGTTATGTATAAGCAATTGTTTCCCTGATTTTGCGTTAAACAAGGGAACAAATAGGAAAAAATAATCATAGGTAGATTGAAAAATACATTAAAATTTAAATTTCACATATTTACTAGCAAATAAATTAATAGTAATATAATTAATAGACATACTTTAGATATACAGTACAGTGTGTATTGTTAAGGTGATCGTTTTTCTAATTATTTCAAATAAGGAAAAAGAAACAAAAAATGATCATAAGTAGATTCAGAAATATATAAGAATTTGAATCCAACGTATTTTACTAGTAAATAAATGAATAGTCGTCATCATCATTAGGTCTGCAGGTTCTAGCCCTCTGCTGCCATCTATTCTCCATCAGGTCCTCGTCCACCCCACACACCACCATATCCCCATGCACAACTTGCTCCCATGCCTACTTCAGCCTCCCTGCTCCAGGTGCTTCTTACCATCTGCATTCCTGCATTGGACCTAATGAGCTCCTCCTCCCCTCTTCTAATTACGTGGCCATAACACCTCAGCCTATTCTCCTTTTTTTAGCGATGTCCCCCACCCCTAGGCTACCTCTAATATACTCGTCTCTAATTCTGCCAGCTCTTGACACCCCACTCATTTACCATGGCGTTCACAACTCGGATACTTGAATTCTATTGACGTCGCTCTTCACTGCTAAACACTGATCCATGCAGCATAGCACAACTGGCGTAACCACTGCCTTGTAAAACTTCTTACAACTTGATTTGGGCCCTCCTATCACACAGGACTCTGGTTATGCTTATTTGTGTACTGATTTGGTTTTATTGTTGATAAAATACTTTTGCTTGACTTAAATGTATGAATCTTAGTGTGCTCTCTTTATGGTATATTACTAGCGAGTGCTTCCATGGTGACGTCGGAGGCATACCTAAATTGCATTGGCTATCGTTTTGAATGGCCAACCTTATCTATAGTAACCTTCGTGTTGATCCTGAGTCACAACTGAATATTTAACCATCAGATCGCTGCCCTAATGTCGTTAAGTCCCTACTGGGCCTCCTCTTTCGGGTCCCCAAGGCTCAATGTCATCGGCAAATGTCACGCCTGTAGAATTTCCCCATGGGGTCGCACCCTGGTAAAAGAATGGTTGTACTAACACTTGCCAGGAGCGTCTGTATTGCGTTGGATACACTAGTTCCCATCTGATCACTGAAGTTAAGCAACGCCACCCCAGCTAGTACTAACATGGGTGGCCGCTTTGGAAAACTGGGTTCCACTAATACCCAAAAATCGACGTGTTGCTGTAGTGTCTGTGAAGTCAGCATTAGAACTAAGCAGTGGATGTGGCTCTAGTGACTTAGTAGTTGAAGGACCCTTAAACACAAACAAAACTAAATTCTCAATACTTCCCACACGGCCTGTTTTGGGATATTATCAAACTCCTTCTCAAAGTCAATGAATACTGCATGAAGCTCATTCTTTGCTGCCCGGTGTTTTTCAGTCGTCTGCCTCATTATTGCTCCGAATTGGTTACTTCTAACACCAGTTCTATCCCCGGGGCGACTTTCGATTACTTTCCCAGGATCTCATAGAATGAATCGTCTTTATACTACCACAAACGTACATGATCATCTAACGTATATAAGCAACCTGTGTTGTCTCATAATCCTGGTAGTCTAGTGTTTTTTTTTGCTTGCACTGTCGCTATTATTACCTTATTAATTTAACAATGTAAGTATTGTAATAATAAAGTATCAATATTCTTTCGCAGCTTGATTTTATTGTAAAATGTTGACCGTTGAAATCTTAGGATGTCTAAATCTCATTTGTGGACAATTGTTGCTACTTGGAAACGTTCCTTTACTGCAGTATATTTATCTGCATTCTTCACCAGTAAAATATGATGTGAATTATGAATGTGTTAACATTTCCTGGCCGCCATTGCGCCTAATGATGCAGATGTGCTGTTGTTCCAGGAGCTCATTTGATTGAACAGCTCACGTCGATAGCTCAGGGGTAATGCTTGTGACTGTTGAGCTCATATGCCATAAACAGGGTAATTAAGCAAATGTGCAACTAAATGCAAAAAGCGTTTTTTGGTAAGCTTGGTGACCTCGGGAGTCCGCAGTTGCAGGTTTGATCCTGGCCGAGGTAGGTGAAGCTTTCGGTTGTGCGCTTTTCATTCTAGTGATGTGTACGATATCACCTGCACGTAAAAAGAAACCTTTTCTACAGGGAGCAAGGTAGCCAGGTGCTGACGGCCCCCCACTCCTTTTGTCGTCGGTAAATTGATCAGGAGAAAGGACAACATTAATTAACGAAACCAATCAATCAGCATAAGAAAACGGAAACAGTTCCCAAGATAACTCTTGGCTGCTGTTTTTGGCTCTTAGTCTGCAATCAAATGACTTGACGTAATAGCAAGGTTTGTTGCTCGTGCGATGACTGAAATTAAGATAGGTGAGAATGATGGGTTCAATCAGTAGTTTCCTTTTTGCTTTGGGTATTTAAAATGTCGTCAGCACCACGTTGGCTTCTTGAACTGTTGGCAGTATAACAATAAGTTGACTTTTAGTGGCTCAAAATAACTAACTCGAGGTCATGGGATGTTTGCGTTGCGTTATATATTTAGCAAATGTTTACCGAGCTTACATTATGACAGAAATGCTGGTTCAGTGGTTAGCGTACTTGACTGGGAATTCATAGTTACAGAGTAGATTCTTGCTAGAGACGGATGGTTTCTTTTGGATGATAGGGTCCTCCGTCAAATGGGAAGCAAAGCTTTATGCCAATATGGTTAGTGCCATGTTTCCTGTTTCATAAAAGAACATTTTCTATGTTTAGATCAGAAAAATTCCTCAGGTGTAAGTGCTCGCCCCTAACGTCGGTACAAGACAGTCACCATTTCTCCCAGTGTTACCGGTCGCATTTCCAAAAACGTTGGGACAGTGCGAGATATATGAAAAACACTGAAACATTGCTTTGAATTATGCTGTTGCTGTTCATTTTAACTTATTGCAATACATAAACGATAAATTTGCCACTGGATCACATATCTTATATGTTTAAATAAAGATGCAGGTGGTTTTCCTTTTTGGCACATGCATAAGAGTTGGGAGTGGCGAATTGAATTGGACGCACCAGTTCTCGACTGAACACTGAAGTTAAGCAATGCAACCCCAGCTAGTACCGACATGGGTGGCCACATGGGACAATTGGGTACTGCTAATACCCAAAATTATTGAATTAGTGTAGTATCTGTGCAGTCTCTGAATGATAACTATGCTGTGGACGGGGTTCTAAAGACCTTGTAGTTGAAGGGCCCTAAACCACCAACAAACAAACAACAATCCAAAAAAGTTGTGACACCACTGCATTTACCACGATGTGGCGTCACCTCTCCTCTTAATGACACAGTAACGTATTGGGCATTGATGACACCAATCTTTCTAACACCACAACCAGAAATCTATTCCATTCCTCCTGGATGTAGGTTTTCAGCTGTTCAACCTTCTGGGGTCATTGGTGACTTAGTTTTTGGTTTCATAATATGCCAAACGTTTTCTAATGGTGCCAGATCTGGGCTGCAAGCAGGCCAATCCAACACACCAATGCACTGCTTACATAGTCATGCAGAAGTTATGTGCACTGAATGTAGTTTGGCACTGTCTTGCTGAAATATACAGTGACGTTGTCCAAACAGGTGCCTCTTAGAAGGCACCATGGCCATAGTAACCAATGCCCTTATTTCAAAAACTATAGCTAAGCATTTTTTTAGAGCATCACATAGCTCTAAAAGAATGCGAAATTTTGATATAATGTTCCTATACCTAAAATTAAAAATAAGCCTTCAAAACTGCATTCATGGGTAGGTGTTAACCAGTTAACTGTTTCGGCCTTGTTGGAAAATGTGTCCCCTATGTACATCATACAAATTGAGCGCTGACGAATATATTCGTCATACCCAGAGTATGTTTGAGTTTATTTATTTCATCTACATTTATTCATTTGTTTATATTAACATAAATAGGAATATTCCACACTTTCTGCAGTTTATGAGTATATTTTACTTTTAACTAAACTTGCAGAATTCCCTGCAGAAGACACATGACGAATATACTCATCATAACAAAAATTTTTACCCTTTTTTCATGACGAATATCTTCGTCATAAACAGTTAACTGGTTAATGACTACAGGATTTTGTTTCAGGTAGGAAGCTCAGCAAATTGTCACTTAGCTGCTCCACCGAGCTAACTGGGAACACAGACTTAACTATCTTGGAGCACAAATCAAGTCTGCACTCAAAGGTACTGTAGGTGGTTGGAGTAGCCAATAGCGACAATTTTCGAGCTGCATACCTGAGACAAAATCCTGTAGCCACAGGCCATTAATGCAGTTTTGAAGGCTTATTTTTAATACCCCTGCTAGTTAAAAGTACCCCTGCCTATTTAAGAAAATAATGTAACTTTGCTTTTTCCTGAAGAAAATACTGCAAAAATTTCAGAACTGTTGTAGGGAACATTCTTTTTGTATCCTAAGGTTGACTAATTGGACCACACTATGTTGTTCCAGCATGCTTGGGACTAATTGCGAAAGGCCCGAGCCCATATTAGATGACAACGTTGCTGTCGTTTGTTCTTGTATGGCTTCCGTTGTGCACATTATGATTTTAGTTTGCATTGTAGATGCACCAGCGTGCAGTATTCAATGATGATGTCTTCCCAAGGAATTCATGGGCCCATGTGGCTATATCCGTTATCGTAACATTCCGGTCAACTCAATTACCGTCACGCATAGCTGCTCTGCGGCGCCCCAAGTAGCAGTGTGACGTCACCATTTTTTGTGCTGTGTCGTCTGTTACAACGGTAATAGCGTTAGCGCGTGGGTATACGGAACCAGGCATAAGCCATGAATTCTTTGTACGTAAGAGCACACTAGGGCTCTCCACCCCCTCTTCTGTGTAAGACAGAGACCCTAGACTGGAAAACATCACCACCCGCAAGTCATTGAAGGGGCTCTAGACTTGCGTCATTTTCATACACATCCCACATGCGGAAGGGTTGGGTCTGTGGGTTCTGGCCCTCCTTTCCCATCATCCACCCCTCAGCTTATCATGCCCCTTCGTATAAATTGGATGGTAATATTTGTGATCAGGTTCGTTCCTGCCTGAGTCTGGTGTCTTACTTCGTCGGGAATTTGCTTTGTGAGAACCTTTGTGAACAGGCAGACATCCGGCCGAAATAAGGATTTCTTTTGCACAATATTATACCCCAGTAATACGGTGTCTGCCTTTGGTAGGGTGGGGTCGCATTAATGGTCCATCGTGACACATGGACGGTCTATTAGACAGTTTTCTACACAACTGTCTGTACAACCCCTTGGTTTATTTGGGGCAGAAGGGGCGAGCTCCTACAACTGAGAAGTAGTAAGCTCCACACAGTAAGGGTTCTTTAAAAAATTAAATCCCACGTCTTTAATTCCCTGCTGATAGAAAGGAAAGAAGCCAATCGTCTCAGCCAGAGGCCATTACGCTGCCACCCATGCGCCACCGAGGTGCGTCATGTGCCACTAAATGCTACCAAAATTTAGGCCGCTTGCACACAGCCACTTTCAGCACCACCCGCTGTGGACTGTTTCCAATTGAAACTCAATAGGCGCGGCACAGCCGCAGGATTTGCAGCAGCGCTACTGAGCCACAAGCTGCAGCAGTGGCCGTATCTCGTTGCTTTTGGCTGGTGGCGCGAGATCACGTCGACTAGTGGCCGCTGCAAGTGGTTGTGTGTGAGCGGCCTCATTTCAGTTTATTGCTTAATGTCTTTTAATTGTATAACAAGACTTTCAGGATGTCATCTATGGGTTCTAGTCTTGAAAGCAATCCCCATCGACTGTGTCCTAGAAATTCAGGTCCTTGCTGATCTAATGTTGTTAAGATGTTTGTTGTATTCACGTTTGCTCACCTATTATGGATTCTTTGAAATCTTTTGTTTTTCTTAAAAGAGGCTTCCACCTGGAATATTTTCAGGCTCTAAGATATTTGTGCTCACGTGAAGTTCCAGAAAGCCAGGCGAGGCAAGTGGTGGAGAAGTTTTACGAGTGCCTGCGAGTGAACCCTGAGGATCCCATCAAGGGACGTACCGATTTGGACACTTGGAGAACTCTACTGTGGGCCTTTGCTCTTGGACCAAAACATGCACACTTGGCACGGGATGTTTATCCTCTGTGGAAAAGCACCCGCTTTGCCCATATCGACTTTAAGTCGGAGACGCTGCACTTTTTGGAAGCCCTTCGAGGAAGCTACAAGTTGGGACTAATTACAAACGGTCCCTCAACTGCCCAGTGGGAAAAGGTGGCACATTTGGGAGCGGAAGAGCTGTTTGATGTTATTCTGGTTGGTGGCGATCATCCGGAACAAAAGCCGGCAGCCTCCATCTTTGAGAAGGCCTTTCAGACACTCAACGTCAGACCGGAAGAGTGCATCATGGTGGGTGATAATTTGAATACGGATATTCAAGGCGGCATCAATGCTGGCGTTGCTGCTACTGTGTGGATACCTCTGCAAGAATGTGATGACCCCAGTCCGAAACCGGATTTCGTCTGCAAGGAGTTGGGTCAACTTTTACCAATCTTGGGAGTGACTTCTAGTCAGTGTTATTTTGAATGATGATCTGCCGCTGAAGTAGATGATGGTGGATTTGTGCTTGTAGCACGTGCAGCCATTTTCCTCCCCTTTCAAGTTTCAGGACGCGGAAATATATTTCATACGTCAAAACGTGAACGTTCTAATAATTTGTTACGGGGAATGATGTAACGGTTTAACAAATTTGGACAGTGATTCTAATCGGAAGTCGAATTTTATTGTGCCACCGTGATAATATTTTGAGTGATGAAGTGGTACGAAATATCTGTAAATATCTCGTAGTAGATGTTGCAATCGTTGAAAAGTTATTTATAGATGAAATAAGAGAGCTGTAATATTGAGATGAAAAAAAATTACTTGTGCCCAATTTTATTTTGAAGTGTTTTAAGTGGTTGTTTTTGGCTTGCAGAGTTTTTGTTGTAAACGCGCCGTTCAGTGCTTTGTGAACTACTGTCTCCTTCTATAATGAAATTCGGTTTTTTTGAAAATGTGATTGGTTTGACTGTGCCCCACAATGCCATTTAGAAGCCACAATAAAATTTTGATTATTTTACTGGCTGAATGTGTCCGGATACTGTTTAGGCCAGTAAAAATTCAATTGTTTTTGGATCATCATATCGTTGTCCGCCAATGACAGGGTCGGGTCAGCCGGTTCTAGCTCATTCACCCGCACAAATCAGATCCTTTCGTACAACCCGCCGCCACGTTTGTTTTGGTCTCTTGCATGGGATGCCAAATCCCCCGTTTTCTCCATTAGGGTCCCCACTTTTCACTTTGCGCTCTCTTTTTGTCGGTGAGACGGCAGTGACGGAGTTACCCAAGGCTACGTCCTAGGTGGCAGCTTTCAGCGTGAGAGGGCGTGTGTGCGCTATCACTGAAAGTGGACAGACAAATGGATGTCAATGGTTCTGTCCAAAATGGTTGCGTGTAGAATAAAGCCGCTACCAGGAAGCGCAACATGGTTGCCCAAAGTGAAAGCAGCAGCCAATTCTGTTTAATCAACGCTTCCTTGTTTCCCTGCTACTTGGAGGAAAGCTTGCAAAATGGCTGCCTTCATTCATGTCTTGATCGCAGATGTCTACAAAAGACCTGCTTTGTGGGATCATAAAAGAATTACCACAACAAAGATTGTGTAGATAATGAGTGGAATAACGTCTCACTACAATTAGGATTGAATAGTAAGAAATGCACAATGTATTAATATAGATATTTAGATTAGATTATCTTTTAACATTGCATAGCTATCTAAAAAAGACCAATTACAACTATTTTCAATTAACGTAATTATAGTTTGTTCCTGCCGTGGAAGTGAGCCTTCAGGACTATTAAAATATTTGCAAAACATATCCCGCACTGCTTAGGCTGTAGAAGACCACAGTATTTCATCTGGATTGCATTTTGGTTTTGTTAGCATAATTTAAATTTACAATAAATTTACAATATCATTAATGCCAAACGAATTGCCGTCATTTAATCCCCCCCACATCTATTATTATATTGTGCAGTAAAGTGATTGTTTTAGTAATGAGGATTGCTGTGTCAACTTATGTTTCATGCATTTATTCTGACTTCTCCACTTTGCAGCACAGATGCCAAAGGCACATTCAACCACAAGCTTAGTGCGTGACAATCTATAATTAAATATTGCCTTATGTTAATCTAAAGCTTTTGTTGAATGGTTTCTTAAGGTAGTTGGTGAGAGGATATGCCTCATCACCAACCATTACAAAAGGGAGCTGTGTGCTAGTAGATGGAACTACTGCAGGAGGAGGTAATTTGAAATGGCCGGCTTCTATATTGGAATACAAGGTAGAATACCATAAAACTCCACCATCACTTTGTCTGCCATAGGCTTCAACATCTACAGTTAAAAATTTTAAATTGGCATCCACTACTGCTTGGAAAACTATTGAATTAAACTGTTTATAATTGAAGTATTGGCTGCTAGAGTTTGTAGGGCACTTAATTCTTATACGTTTGCCATCTATGGCACTAATACAATTTGAAAAATTGCAAATGTTATAAGATTCTTTAGCTGCATCTTTAAGATGTTTTTTTTGTAGATATGGGTATATGTTTCGGTTGCATGACTTGCCAAATTATTTCACAGACTTCCTTAACAATAGTGGAAATACAAGACTTTGAAATTCTCATGGAAAATGCTAGTTGTTGGAATGAAATTCCAGTAGACAGATATCTGTAACAATAGATTAACAAAATAGGTTGACAACTTCCAAAATATAAACAATGTCTAATTTTATCATTTGATATCATTTCCTTCCAGAAGATATAGCAAAACTAAAGTGGAAGAGTTTGCGAGATAATTTTTGAATAGAAATGAAAAGAATAACGAAACTGAAGTCTGCTGATGCTGCACCTAGCAGAAAACCTAAATGGGTGCACTCTTCTAGGTTGGAATTTCTAATGGATGTTATGGAACCTTTGGATCACAAGTATTAATGCGCTTGACTTCTCACAAACATCCCCTGATAACTGTGAAATTGTCCACGACACTAATAAAGAAGCTGGCATGTCACAAAATGTAGAATTTGCAGAAAGTTCCATTTCATTTAATGAAAGCTTTCATGAACAGGTTGATCCACTACCTCCCAAGAAAAGGCAAAGAAGAAAGGCGATAAATTTCCACCAGCATTCTTAGAAATTGAAAAGCAAAAGCTACAGTGTTGTATCACAACAACAAGAGGATGATGGTGATCTATATTTCTTTAATTCTATAAGTCTTTAATTCCCCTTATTAAAAATTTACCTCCCACCAGGAAATTAATACTCAATTCAACATATCATAACTAATGAATTCAGATCTTCAGAGGACAATATTGATCAATAGCTGTTATATGATTAATAGTTGGTTAAATAAAAAAATCGAAACACTTTTTATATGAATTCCTTCTTTACCGTAGAGTTGTAAAAAGTCTTAGTCTATGTTGAAGTATGCATCCTGCAATATTAAAAAATTTCTGTCATTCGAACATATTTGATTATACAAGTGATGGAATTCTCCCAAAGTCGGCCTATTTTTAAAAATGCCGTGCTTGCATTTCTATTTTGAGACATTTTAGTATCATAATGAAGCACAATACTACTTTCTACAGCCATGAGTAGACGAACTTTCTTTTTTGGCGCCATCTTTGTTCTGGAATATGCTTGAAAAGAGTGGTACCATGCTGGACACTTAGCATTAGGCAGAAGAGTAGTGCTTACTCAATGTGGTACGCTGCCACTTAGGACTTAGCCTTAAGTCAGGCATCTGAAACCTGCACAGATTGTCTGTGGAGAGATGCCAGCCTACCCACCGAAAGCCATAGAATCTAGTGCCTACATCAGTGGTGGCGAACCTGTGACCCACCCGAAGGTGAATTATATCTAGTTTATCGTATCATAGTATGTGGGAGTGAACGGGGACCTGGAGGTTAAAACCCATAGATCCGACCCTGCCACAGGCGGGATAAGGGCATTATGATGATGTTCTCTATTTGCTACTTTAATAAACTAATATATTCATTATTAGTAATAATTTTTTATTCATAAAATTAAATAGTGATTGCAGCTGACCCACTGATAACTTTTTTGCCCTTTTTCGTGTTATTGTGACCCGTCTTCAAAAAAAGGTTTGCCACCACTGGCCTAGATGCTTTAACTGCACTGTAAGCCACAAGCGCCACACCGTGGCCCGAGCCTGCTTGCTCATGGTGACATCTAGTACTGGGGATCTGCCCCCGGTACCCACAATTTCCCCTGTTTGGTTTTCGTTTTTACTTCGGGTACCCCTTTCCCCAAGCGTTTGGTCACTAGGAACTATTTTATTTCTCTCCTTCTATTCAATTCGTTTCTCAAAGTCCCTCTACTGGGCTTTGAGATTTTCCTCATGGGCAACATATTTTATTCGTACATGTACCGTATATATTTGGTAAGGTGCCTTCTGGGTTAGCTTTTTTCAAAGTGGGCCGTGATCAGAAAAGTATTAGAAACATTAGCTTCCACAACCAGTCCTTCCTTATGCAATGAGGACCCTCCTATCCGCCATCTTTCACTTCGGCCTGTGGTTTCTGTTTCTTTAAATGGTCTTAAGAATTAAGACAGTGGTTTCCAACCATTACATATGTACTACGCCTCCCTAAAAATTGTTTTCTCTGTGTCTCCCAGTCATTTAACAGATGACGTGTGTCATCGGATATGCGTATTTATTTTTATCTCAAATTAGTAATTTGACTGCATTTAATGCATCAAAATTAAATGTGAGAGCTGTTGTTTATTGAGACAAAGTTTATCAAATCTTGGGGGCAATGTGGAGTGCCACTAGTAACGTTTTTTGACTGTTACCCTGGTTCAGTATTTGGCTTTCATTGCTGCCAGTCCCGAAAAACCCATTTCACATAAATAAGTTATTACAAACAGTAGAATGGCTTTGCAGTACAATGATTCTTACAGGGCATTGCTTTGCAGTACAATGATTTTTTGCAGGGCATTGCTTTGTAATACAATGATTATTACTCTCCACTGGAGTAGCCTGTGGCAATAGTCCACGCCTTCCATCTTGGAAACAGTGGTATTAAGGGCGTTTTGTACCAGAAGGACCTTGGTAGTGTCCAGCAAATTTTTGATGCAAAACTATTAAATTTCATCAGTTTGTGTCAACTACAGTGGTCATTAGAGCCCCATCTACTGCATTGTTCTAATTCAGTCTTCATACCCTCGTGTGCCCAGGGTAGAATAGGCACACTGCATACCTGCATGTCATAAGAGGCGACAAAAAGGGGTTACTTTTTCTTGCCCCAAGTCTGGACAACACCACTGTCGTCCTATCCTATGACGTGTTCTGGACAGAACGATACTAACATCATGGTTGCTGATGTCCTTAGTTTGTCCTTTGATGGATGACTGACTTGTTCTCGGTTGATGTAAGCCCCTCACTGAGGTGACCGTAAATAAACGCTACCCACGTGTTTGCCGTGCATGGAGACCCACACCCATGGGAAAAGCGGATTCTGGTGGTTGAGGAGGCGTTTGCCCTGCGATGTCTCTTGGCCACTCCACACTGGTGAGGTGGCTGACAGACATCGAGGACTAAGGTTGCGACCTACAGTCTCCAAAACATCACTTTGGCCACAGCTTCCAGGGAAAACGGGCGGCCAGGGCGGATACCCGGTCTTGGTCAATCGGCCAGGGGCTCATAAGTTGTTATGCCCCCTAGGGTTGCTGTAAGTGGACCGACAGCCAACCCCAATGCCAATGGTCCGGTACTCGGGGATTATGCCACCCTAACAGTATCCTGTCCGAGTTGTCTCGACGACCCGAATGGGCGTCCCCGTGTAGGGCTCCGTGTGGTGTGTAAGACCTGCGGGCAGCGAATATATAATTATTTAAAATTATGGCAACTATAAAACAGAGGCTGGGGGCCTCTACAAATAACCCCACCCCTCCCCCTTCTTCACCTTTATTGACTTGTGTTGAGCGGAAGATGGTGGGTCGGTCCCACCGAACTGAGTGGGCAGCTGCCACTGAGCTGATGGAGACATGTACTGCTCCAAAAAAGAGGCCGCGTTCCCCCAGTAAGCCAACTGGATCAGGGAACGAACCGGTGGCGTCTATGGCATCGGCACCTGCCCTTAACAAGAGGCAACGACCTCTTAGCCTTAAGGTGCAGGGTTCCACCGCCGATGCAAAGAATGTTCCTGCATCTAAGATTTTAGGTGCAGTCCAACCATAATCCATACCTTCTTCCTATCCTCCCCGGTTTATTTCCATCTCTGGGGAGGATGGTGCAGCCTTGGGGAAGGCGTCGCCCTTCCTTGCCAGTGATGTGACCTCGGTCAAGAAACTGCTCAATGCCACCTTGTTTGGGGAGGCATCTGCCCCCACCAGACCGACGCATTACTAACAATGCGATAGCTCGATGACATCCCCGTTGTGGTCAAACCCCATCGCACCTTAAACACCAGTAGAGGTGTGGTGCGGTGCCCTGACCTATGCGGGGAATCAGAAGAGCAAATAGTGGAGGAGCTTAGGGACCAGGGTGTGGTGGCTGTCCGCCACCCCTCAGTCCGACGGGATGGAGAATCCCGCCCCTCTGACACCTTGGTGCTGACGTTTGGTAGACCCAAGGCGCCGGAGTACATCATGGCTGGCTACCTCTGCTTGCCTGTACGTGCCTTCATCCTGAACCTGCCCAGTGCTTCAAGTGCCAGCGATATGGCGATGGACAGAATTCGTGTTCTTTCAAGGCCATGTGTGGCACTTGTGGACAGGGTGACCACTCCCCTGAGTCTTGTAAGACTGCACCCTTTTGTATAAACTGTAAGGGCAACCACCCTGCTTCTTCTCGGGATTGCCCCACTTGGCTGCAGGAACGTGCGATCCAGGAGTTGCGTGTCCAGCAGGGTATCAGCTTTCAGGATGCGCGGCGGCTGCTAGTCTTGCCAGGGACCCCCAGTCGTGGGGTGTCCAATGCAGGTTCTGCAAAGGCAGCTGTTGGGTTCTCTGTACCCAGACGGACACTACCTCAGCTCCCCCCTCTCATCCGTTTTACGCACTCTCGAGCCCATGGGGTTTATGGGGTGCCGGTTTGTGCAAGTATTGGCTGCCAGACGGACCCCGACCCCATTTCTACGGCTTCTTCTGGCTCCACCACCGCCTCTGGCCCATGAATGGGCCCCCTAATAATGATGGTGCCAGTTTCTTTGGAGGTCCCAGATGCCTCTCATCAAAGAGAGGCATCTCCCTTGAAGGCCTCCCTCCCTGTCTCAGCCCAGCCAGCCCCCTCCACGGAGAGGGTGGTGGGTGGAGACAGGAGGAAAGGACGTAGGGACACATACCACTTCCACAGTGGGGCGGGTGTCCTTGGTTCGTCCACCCAAGCTCTCTAGCCAACGGCAGAGAGCACGGGGTGGTTTCATGCCCCAACTGGGGCTCGATGGGAATTCCTCCTTTGAGATGGAGGAGGACAAACGAATAGAAGGCATCCCTCCCTTTTCTGCAGTGGGACGGAGAAAAGGGAGGAATAGAAACAAGCCACCTAAGTCCACGTGATTGTGAATTTCCTACAATGGAACTATCGAGGGTTTTCCCACAAGAGGGACGAGATCAAACTTCTGATCTCTAGGCACCACCCTGTGTGCATCTCCCTTCAGGCGATCCTGTGTTAGAGTGATACCCCCATTTCAATCAACTCATTTATCAACATTAATTAAATCAACTTAGTAATAGAGGTTTGATCTACATAATCTTGGATTCTATAGATATATTGTGGATATTTGGACTTCCTACTATTTTGTCCATGGATGTTTATCACCTTATAACGGTAAGCCTATTCTACAGTGAATAGTAATTGTTAATTCTTTTGGTTGTATATTGTAGCTATGCCTTCTCTAGGCGCTTGCTCAATATGCAAGAAAGAGGTCTATTCTCGCTCTTCTTCTATAAAATGTATTCTTTGTGCCCGAAGATCTCATGTTGATTGTCTGTATGTGGGGCCACGGAAATATCTTTGCTGGTTTCCTCTTATAAGTGTGAAGGTTGCCTGTCAGCCAGAGATGAAAATTCGCCCATTAAAACACCCATCGGTCCGCTGGTGTCAGCTACTGACCAACCAGATATTAACTTGTTAACCTCAACCACTTCACAATCCTCTCTCGCACAACTAACCCCTATCCTGTTAAAATTTATTGATAAGCTACAACCACTAATAGATAACCTTTAACCGTTACTGGAGCTAACATGTTTAATGCAGAATTTCTCGAGTTCCCTGACTACAATATCTAATGAAATTGCTGAGTTAAAAACAGACGTAAAGGCCGGCATTGATTTCTTGTGATATAGCCTCATTAAAATCCGAACTGAAAACTGAATTTACCTTTTTGAAATCTGCTTTGGCACTCTCAGAAAACCATGATAATACCAAAAATACAAAGGACACTATTATCCCTAAAACTACCTATGCTACTATTACCAAATCACAACCCTCACGTTAAAGACTAAGCAGTTCATCCTTAACGACTTATCCTACCCCTTCAAATAAGAGGGGCGGTCCTCCCCCAGTTTCTGACTCTAAAGAAGGGACAGTGAGGGGCCCCCAACAGTATATTGGAAAGAAACCTAGACCAATTGGAAAAGGGCTGGCCAAAACGGATATGCTATTGGCTGCCCCATGCAAGATACCCTTTAGATTATTTGTCTCAAGGTTAGATCCCTTGGTAATCTGCCAAAATTTATACAACTACCGACATATTAACAATATCAAGAACTTGATGGGCATTTATAAGCTGAGGACGAAATTCGACACATACTCTTCATTTCTTATATTAGCGAACTCTGATTAGGAGAAGGAACTCCTTGATGGAACATTATGGCCCGAAGATACTATCTTCAAAAGATTTCAAGGTGCGTTTCAAGAAGAACTCACCATCGAAGCCTGGCATACCACTAAGTCCCATACTTCTAACAAAGGACATGCCTTGGAAATCACCGAGATCAAGGACTTTACTGATGGGGATGGGATAGGTGCAGGAGAGGAGCACCTTACCCCTCGTCTAGTCAAATGACAACTTCAACCTGTCTTAATCTTTATTATCAGAACGTTAGAGGGCTTCGGGTCTAAAAGCCATCAGTTCTTCCTCGCAAATGCCCTACTTGCATCACACCATGCTATTATACTAACTGAAACCTGGCTTTCTCCAGAGTTAGCATCTGATAACTATTTTCCTAGCTACTACTACATTTTCCGTCATGATAAGCCACTCAAATACCGGGGGGGGGGGGTGGCATACTAATTGCTCTCAATACTAATTTGCTTACATTCAGGGCTCAAATTATAGCAGATATCACTCCCTGTGACCACTTCTTAGCACTCCACATATTTATTAATGACAATCTAACACCTCTTATACTCATCACCTGCTACTTTTCCCCATCATTACCAACTTCTGTTTTTGTTGAAGGCTTAAATGAGATCCAAGCATTACTCACAAAATACCCACATGTATTAATTATAGGGGATTTCAATGTCCCTTGTATCAATTGGATGGCTGCCCCTCCTACTTATATGGGGGTATTACACCTTCTAAAGCTGCTGCTCTAATAGCGTTAGTCACTATTGGTAAACTCACACAACTTAACTCCACTCCTAACAAGTATGGGAGGTTCTTAGACTTATGCTTTTCGGATATTACCGGTAGTATTACACGGACTTATGAGTTGTCTCCAGTTGACTTTCACCACCCTCCACTGCATATTACCTTGGATTTTATAGTATCCATGCCAGTCTATACACCCCTACTTAGATTAAATTGGCTACAGGGAAACTACATTGATTTAGACCAATATGTTGCAGCATTGAATTTTACATACTAATTGGAGAAGCCATGCATAAATTTATTTCTTCTCGTATATTGAATCAGGGGGAGCGCTACCCCTGTTGGTCCAGTAATGAATTAAAGCAATTGCTGAAAAAGATATTTTTCATGTAATAAATTTGCTCAATATCGATCTCAGATCAAGAGGCTGATTGACAGGGACAGGCGCCGTTTCCTGGAGTCCCTAATAACTAATCGGAATTCCCCGTCGGATTTCTGGAAGAGTTATAGACGATATACAGCAAAGAACTTTGCTCCTATCAGTTTAAAAGGGGGAAAATCTAATCTAATAGAGTTTGAACCAATCTGCAAAGCATTTGCCAATTCATTTCAACCACAGACATCTTCAAAGCTTAGAGCTGCAATTAGCCCTACATACCCTTACCCACTGCCATCCTCTACCGATGTACTGCATATCTCAGAGATTACTACTACTGATGTCCTACAAGCCATCAATAAACAAACCCACTTTTTCTGTTGGTCCTGATATATGGCCCCCAATTATTATTAAAGCATATCGTTATCTTTTAGCTCCTGTATTGACCAGGCTCTTTACATGGTGCCTAGAAACTGCTGAGGTACCCACAATCTGGAAAACTGCTCATATTGTTCCAATTTTTAAGGCAGGGTCTCGGTCTGATCCAAAAAACTATCGACCGATCTCCTTGATTGTCCCACCGCCAAAATCCTAGAAAGGATCCTCCACCAAAAGATGGTGGTGTGGTGCAAAGGCATACTCACTCAACATCAACATGGTTTTGTGCCTGGTCGATCGACAGAAACGAATCTCTTATGCCACATGCGTGCAATACGCATGGCCTTCAATGATCAATCGCAGTATGACACCATCTACTTGGACCTGTCAAAGGCATTTGACAGTGTGTCCATACCATTGCTGCTGTTCAAGCTGTCAGCCTATGGACTATCCTCTCCTCTCTGTGCATTCCTCAAGAACTATCTCACGGGTAGAATTAACCAAATGAAAATCGACCAGCACATAAGTTCCTACTCCTACACACCAGCATCTGGAGTACCACAAGGAAGTGTTCTAAGTCCATGGCTATTCACCATATACATTTCAGATTTATTTCACATCCTAAACCTGGTTCTTGACCCTCTTGCTTTTGCCGATGATATTAAAATCTCAAAATGTATAAAAAGTAAATCAGACACATTAGCATTGCAGGAGGATTTGCATAACATTGAGACCTGGATGGGAATAAACGAATTATCAATAAACCAGGCAAAAACTTACTTTGTTTCATTCTCCCGAAACCACAATCCCATTCAACATTGATACACGTTTAAGAATGGCACGAACGTCACCTCTCCAACTGTGGTTAAGGAGCTAGGCATCTACCTGGATAGTAAACTCCTTTTTCATAATCACACTAATTATTTGTACCATGAGATGAAAAGGTCCTTGGCTGCCATTAAAGGAATGGGGGACATATATCGTTACCCTAATCTTTATCGCCATTTATTTAGGGTCGTGATCCACCCAAAAATTCTTTATGGTTTGAATGTGTGCACCTTCCCTTCGTCATAGAATAAGGGTGCTGCATGACCGTCTTACTGCCTTCTCTCTGGTGGATAACAAAAGGAGAGGCAATGTAATTATGCACCCATTAATAATCTCCATTTCCTCAAACTGGTCTGTGAAGGGAACGTTACCACTGGAGCATACTATAAGACTGACCCGACTACTATTTTTACATCACATTGTTCACAATAGGATAGACTGTGTGATTTTTACCGAGGATATTTCATACCATGTCCCAGGACGCCTTACACGATTAACGGACTTATTTATAGTAGGCCATGAGATACAAACAGCTGTCCAGGTAGCTGTGATGGACTTCAATGTTGCCCACCTTACTCCAGATGATCTATTATCGTCTAGATACATCTTCAAAGGTCGATCAATGATTGCTTTGTTATACACTCACTAATTAATCTATTACCCAGGTAGTAGCAGTAACTACTAAAGAAGTTTAATGAATGATGCCATGTGGTATTATCTGAAAATACCAACTGTGGGCCTGCATAGAGGGTATAATGACAACCCCACATTTCCCTAGCCCTTCCTCACCATCCACAACCCCATTAACACCCCCCACCAGCAGCCTCCTAAATGGAAACCTGTTATGGCAGCTTGGTTTTAACCCCCCTCCAATCAATATAAACGTGTGTGCCTGGGGTAGAATAGGCACACTGCATACCTGCATGGCATAAGAGGCAACAAAAATGGGTGACTTTTTCATGTCCCAGATAGGACAACACCACTGTCGTCTTTGTCTATGATGTGTTCTGGACAGGACGATACCATCATTGTGGTTGTTCACGTCCTTCCTTTATCCTCACTGAGGTGACCATAAACAAACGCCTACCAGCGTGTTTGCCGTGCGTGGAGACCCACACCCCTGGGAAAAGTGGATCCTGGTGGTTAAGGAGGCATATGCCCTGCGATGTCTTTTGGCCACTCCACACTGGTGAGGTGGCTGACAGACATCGGGGACTAGGGTTGTGACCCACAGTCTCCAAAACATCACTTTGGCCACAGCTTCCAGGGAAAACGGGAGGCCAAGGCAGTAGCCCGGTCTTGGTCAATCGGCTGGGGGCACATTAGTGGTTATGCCTCCTAGGGTGACTGTAAGTGGACCGGCAGTAAACCCCGATGCCAACGGTCTGGTACTCGGGGATTATGCCACCCTAACGGTATACTGCCCAAGGAATCCTGGCGACCCGAATGGGCAGCCCTTCGTTGGGCTCCGTGTGGTGGGTAAGCCCTGTGGACAGTGAACACATAATTTTCAAAAATTATGGCAATCCTAAAACCGTGGCTGGGAGCCCCTCCCCCTTCTTCTTTACTGACTTGTGTTGAGCCGGAAGATGGTGGGCTCAGTCCCACCCAACTGAGTGGGCCAGCTGCCATTGAGCTGATGGAGACATGTACTGCTCCAACAAAGAGGCTGCATTCCCTCAGTAAGCCAACTTGATGAAGGAACGAACCTGTGGCGTCCACGGCATCGGCACCTGCCCTTAAGAAGAGGCAACGACCTCTTAGCCTTAAGGTGCAGGGTTCCAAAGCCGATCCACAGCATCTTCCTGCATCTAAGAATTTAGGTGCAGTCCAACCAACCACCGTCCATACCTTCTTCCTTTCCTCCCCGGTTTATTTCCATCTCTGGGGAGGATGGAGAAGCCTTGGGGAAGGCGTCGCCCTTCCTTATCTCGAAAGCCATCAAGGGCATTGCCGGCAACGTGACTTAGGTCAAGAAACTGTGCAAAGGCACCTTGTTGGTGGAGGCACAATGCCCCTAACCAGATAGAGGCATTACAGAAACTGTGGAAGCTCGGTGATATCCCCGTTGTGGTCGAACCCCATCGCACCTTAAACACCAGTAGAGTGTGGTGCGGTGCCCTCATCTACACGGGGAATCAGTAGAGCAGATAGCGGAGGAGCTCAGGGACCAGGGTGTGGTGGCTGACCGCCGCACCTCAGTCCGACGAGATGAAGAATCCCGCCCATCTGACACCCTGGTGCTGATCTTTGGTAGGCCCAAGGTGCTGGAGTGCATCATGCCTGGCTACCTCTGCTTGCCTGTCCGTGCTTTCATCCCGAGCCCGCTTCGGTGCTTCAAGTGCCAGCGATTGTTTGTTTGTTTGGGTTTTAGGGCCCATCGACAACAAGGTTATTAGGGCCCAGAAGGACAGTAACCATGGTGGGGGTGTAAATGGCCATCCCACCATGATAACAATAAATAAGGACAAAAACCCATAACAATAATAAGAATAAAAAGACAATAGCCTAATAAATAATGCAAAAAAGAAAGAAAGGCAAAAGCCAAAACAGACATAAAAATAGAAACCACAAATAACAATAAAAGTGGCAAAAGCCAAAATAGAAATAACAATAAAAGCCGCAAAAGCCAAAACAGACGTAACAATACACACGGCAAAAGCCAAAACAGACACAGAAATAAAAAGGCAAAAGCCAAAACAGACACAGAAATAAAAAGGCAAAAGCCGAAACAGACAATAATAAACGTGGCAAAAGCCAAACAGACAATACACATGGCAAAAGCCAAAACAGACACATAAATAAAAGGCAAAAGCCAAAATAATACAACAATAAATACAAAAGCTGTCTAAAAAACCGAGTATAAATCAGATTCTGAGAAAGAGGCCAGCCTCTCTCCAGCAAGCTCTCCACTGCCTGGGGGTTATCCCAAAGTGAAGTGGGGAGGTCTGGACTGACTCCTAGTCGCCATCTGAGCTCTCGGTATCTCTCACAGTGACTAAAGATGTGTGCCACTGTGAGAGGCTCCCAACAGAAGTCACACCATGGTTGGTCCTCACCCCATAAAATGTAGGAATGGGTGAGGAAGGTGTGACCGATCTGAAGCCGTGCAAGCACAACCTCCTCCCTCCGTTACTGGTGGCACGAGGGCACCCAGTGCTCTGGAGTGGCCATGGACATGGACAGGGTGACCACTCCCCTGAGTCTTGTAAGACTGCACCTTTTTGTGTCAACTGTAAGGGCAGCCACCCTGCCTCCTCGCAGGATTGCTCCACTTGGCTGCAGGAACGTGCGATCCAGGAGTTACGTGTCCAGAAGGGTATTAGCTTTCAGGATGCGTGGTGGCTGCTAGCCTTGCCAGGGACCCACAGTTGTGGGGTGTCCTATACAGGTGCTGCCAAGGCAGGTGCTGTGCTCTCTGTCTGTACCCAGACGGACACCCTACCTCAGCTCCCCCCTCTCATCCGTTTGACGCCCACTCGGGCCCGTGGGGTTACTGGGGTGCCAGTCTGTGCCAGCATTGGCTGCCAGACGGACCCTGACCCCATTTCCATGGCCTTTTCCAGCTCCACCACCGCCACTCCCCCATGCTTGGGCCTCGAAATGATGGCGGCGCCAGCTTCTTTTGAGGCCCCAGATGCCACTCATCAATGAGAGGCATCTCCCTTGAAGGCCTCCCTCACTGTCCCAGCCCAGAGGGGGTGATGGGTGAGACAGGAGGAAAGAAAGTAGGGACACCCCCCACTACTGCCATGGGGCGGGTGTCCTTGGATCGTCCACCCAAGCTCTCTGGCCAATGGCAGAGAGCACGGGGTGTCCCATCGTGGTGCCCCATCGAGGAATCCCCATCGTGCCCAAACTGGGGCACGATGGGGATTCCTCCTTTGAGATGGAGGAGGACGAACCAATAGAAGGCATCCCTCCCTTTTCTACAGTGGGACGGAGAAAAGTAAGGAATAGAAACAAGCCATCTAAGCCCACGTGATGGTGAATTTCCTACAATGGAACTGTCGATGGTTTTCCCACAAGAGGGACGAGATCACACTGCTGATCTCAAGGCAAACCCTGTCTGCATCTCTCCAGGAGATCCTGTGTCGAAGTGATACTCCCATTTCGTTAGGGGGGTACACTGTATATGCAGACTCCCGGCAGCGGGGAAGCCACACTGTAAGAGGGGTGGCTATCCTTATCCGAAATGGTGCATGCATGTGCCAGTGGCTTTGCAGACGCCTCTGCAAGCGTTGGCGGTCTCATTGCAACTGGATGTGCCCACTACTCTATGTTCACTCTACATTCCTCCTGGGATTGATATCCCATTGGCAGACCCGACTCCCCCAGTGACCAGCTTCCAAGACCCTTCTTGATTATGGGTGATTTTAATGCGTATTATCCACAATGGGGCCCAGACAGTAATAACCCCCAAGCGTGACTTGTGGAACAATGGGTGTCATGTAATGGCCTCCCCGTGTGTGCCCGGGGTAGAATAGGCAAACTGCATACCTGCATGTTGTAAGAGGCGACTAAAAGGGGTGACTTTTTCTTGCCCCAGTTTGGACAACACCACTGTCGTGTTTGTCTATGACGTGGTCTGGACAGGACGATACCATCATTGTGGTTGGTTGTATCTTTCTTTTCTCCTTTATTGGATGAGTGTCTGACTTGTTCGTGGTCGACGTAGGTTCCTCACTGAGGTGACCGTAAAAAACGCCTACCCGCGTGTTTGCCGTGCGTGGAGACCCGTACCCTGGGAAAAGCGGATCCTGGTGATTGAGGAGGGTCTAGGGCTGCGGCCCTACACATCCAACACATCACTTTGGCCACAGCTTCCGGGGCAAACGGGAGGCCAAGGCAGTAGCCCGGTCTTGGTCAATCGGCCGGGGGCACATAAGTTGTTATGCCTCCTAGGGTGACTGTAAGTGGACCGGCAGTCAACCCCGATGCCAATGGTCCGGTACTCGGGGATTATGCCACCCTAACGGTATCCTGTCCGAGCACTCTCGACGACCCGAATGGGCGTCCCCTCGTTGGGCTCGGTGGTGGGTGAGAACTGCGGGCAGCGAAATCATAATTAACAACAATTATGGCAACTATAACCCAGAGGCTGGGGGCCTCTTCAAAAAACCCCACCCCTCCCCCTTCTTTAGTTTCAATGACTTGTGTTGAGCCGGAAGATGGCAGGCTCGGTCCCACTCAACTGAGTGGGCCAGCTGCCAGTGAGTTAATGGAGACGAGCACTGCTCCAACTAAAAGGCCGCGTTCCCCCAGTCACCCAACTGGATCAGGGAATGCCCCTGTGGTGTCAAATACATCAGCACCTGCCCTTAACAAGAGGCAACGGCCTCTTAGCCTTAAGGTGCAGGGCTCCACCGCTGATGCAAAGCGTGTTCCTGCATCTAAGGAAGCCTCAGGTGCAGTCAAAAGCACTTCTATTCCTTCTTCCTACCCTCCCCGGTTTCTTTCCATATCCGGGGAGGATGGTGCATCCTTGGGGAAGGCGTCGCCCTTCCTTATCGCCAAAGCCATCAAGGGCATTGCCGGTGATGTGACCTCGGTCAAGAAACTGCGCAATGGCACCTTGTTGGTGGAGGCATCTGCCAATCACCAGACCGAAGC
>JAAFCE010006156.1:262563-287112 GCA_013389805.1 Trigoniulus corallinus | reverse complement strand
AGCAGGCTGCAGAACGCCATCCACTGAACTTCACTGGTGGTGTCGCCGAGGGGTATAACAATCCATTTGCCCGTTGGGAGCTACGAGCAGCTCTAGCAAGAGCCAGGGACACTGCCCCTGGACCAGATAGCATGCACTATCAAATGCTATGACACCTACCAGAGGAAGGCGTTATATACCTCCTTGAGGTATTCAACATTAAATGGCAGCAGCATGAAGTCCCTGCAGGTTGGCGAGAGGCTACTATAATCCCACTGCAAAAACCTGGGAAGGATAGTAGCCTTCCAACAAATTATAGACCCATCTCATTGACGAGCTGTCTTTGCAAAACCATGGAACGAATGGTTAATTGGCGCCTGGTGTGGTATCTGGAACGGCACCACCTTCTTGCCGATGCCCAATGTGGTTTTCGTGCTGGCAGGTCTTCGGTGGATCATCTGATCTCACTGGAGACTGCAGTACGTGAGGCCTTTCTCCACAGACAGCACTTAGTGGCTGTCTTCTTTGATGTGGAGAAGGCATATGATACCACATGGCGCCATGGTATACTGGAGACCTTGCACCAGTGGGGGCTCAGGGTAATCTGCCCCTCTTCCTCCATAGCTTTTTGTCCGAACGGACCTTCAGAGTGCGTGTGGGTAACACCTACTCCTCGGCCTTCCTGCAGGAGAATGGTGTCCCACAGGGGAGCGTCTTGAGTGTGACGCTCTTTGCTGTTGCAGTGAATGGCCTACCATCCTCCATTCACCCCCCGGGAAAGTCGTCCCTCTTTGTGGACGACTTTTCTTTCAGGTACCGGGCTGCCACGATGCAGAGCATTGAGCATCAGCTGCAACTGGCACTCAACAGTGCCAACGAGTTTGCCACTTCACGTGGCTATAAGTTCTCCCCTGACAAAACAATGGTCATGCACTTCTGTCATAAGCGAGGGCTCCACCCTGAACCTCAGGTTACCTTGAATGGCCGCCTCCTCCCAGTTGTAGAGGCGGCCCAGTTTCTTGGTCTCCATTTTGACAGCCGTCTGACATGGGTCCCGCACTTGAAGGCACTGAAGGCTAAGTGCCTTTGGTCCCTGAATATTCTGTGGTGATGCTACGACTCTACCGTTCACTCGTTCTATCCCGTCTCGTTTATGGCTGCAGCGTATATGGCCTGGCTGCTCCATCTACTCTCCAGATGCTGGACAGTGTTCATCATGCTGGCATCCGGGTGTGCATTGGGGCGTTCCGCACAAGTCCAGTACTCAGCCTTTATGCTGAGACTGGTGAACCACCACTGACTGTGCGGCAGCATTACCTTGCAGCTGCATATATTTTGCGGCTGAAAGGTCAGCCACAGCACCCTACACACCCCGCCGTCTTTAGTAACGCTATCAGATGGCCATTCGACCGCCGCCCGGGGGTTCCCCCTCCATTCGGTGTGCGGTGGATGAACGGTCTTACCGGCCTGGGTGTAACTCTTCCTAGGGTGCAGCCTGTACTGCCGGCCTCTGTGCCACCCTGGACAGTGCCAGAGCCAAGTTTTGATTTGTTGCTTGCAGCCTTACCCAAAACCAGTACCGATAGGTCAGTGTACCAACAACAGTTTGGACGCCTCTCTTGGACCTATCGAGGCCATATTTTAATTTCATGGATGGATCGAAAGATGGCTCCTTGGTGGGTTGGTCAGTCTTCACAACTGGTCATCTCATGGGGGGCCGCCTTCCAGGCGTTGCCAGTGTCTTAACTGCGGAACTCACAGTTCTGCACAGGGCACTGGAGCTCATCCAAGTATTGAGTGAGAGACACTTTGTTGTTGCGACTGATTCCTTATGCTCCCTTCAGCTGTTGCACACCCTATATAGCAGACATGCCATCGTCCAGGGTGTGCACAGATTGCTGCTTGTGATTCGTAAGCAGGGCAAGACAGTGTTGTTCATGTGGGTCCCGCGGCATGTTGGCATCATGAGCAATGAGAGGGCGGATGCCCATGCCCGTCAGGTGGCCCACTTGCCAGATACACATAACACTGCTGTTCCCTCCTCCGATTCTCTCCCAATGGTGCGGCGGGCCATCCATGATTTAATGGCGGTCCCAGTGGTTTGCAGAGACCACCAACAAACTCCGCACACTGAAGGACACTCCAGAGCACTGGGTGTCCTCGTGCCATCCAGATGGCAGACATGCCATCGTCCAGGGTGTGCACAGATTGCTGCTTGTGATTCGTAAGCAGGGCAAGACAGTGTTGTTCATGTGGGTCCCGGGGCATGTTGGCATCATGGGTAATGAGAGGGCGGAAGCCCATGCCCGTCAGGTGGCCCACTTGCCAGATACACATAACACTGCTGTTCCCTCCTCCGATTCTCTCCCAATGGTGCGGCGGGCCGTCCATGATTTAATGGCGGTCCCAGTGGTTTGCAGAGACCGCCAACAAACTCCGCACACTGAAGGACACTCCAGAGCACTGGGTGTCCTCCTGCCATCCAGATGGCAGACATGCCATCGTCCAGGGTGTGCACAGATTGCTGCTTGTGATTCGTAAGCAGGGCAAGACAGTTTTGTTCATGTGGGTCCCGGGGCATGTTGGCATCATGGGTAATGAGAGGGCGGATACCCATGCCCGTCAGGTGGCCCACTTGCCAGATACACATAACACTGCTGTTCCCTCCTCCGATTCTCTCCCAATGGTGCGGCCTGCCGTCCATGATTTAATGGCGGTCCCAGTGGTTTGCAGAGACCGCCAACAAACTCCGCACACTGAAGGACACTCCAGAGCTCTGGGTGTCCTCGTGCCACCAGTCACAGAGGGAGGAGGTTGTGCTTGCTCGGCTTCGGATCGGTCACACCTTCCTCACCCACTCCTACATTTTACGGGGTGAGGACCAACCATGGTGTGACTTCTGTTGGGAGCCTCTCACAGTGGCACATATCTTTAGTCACTGTGAGAGATACCGAGAGCTTAGATGGCGACTGGGAGTCAGTCCAGAGCTCCCCACTTCACTTGGGGATAACCCCCAGGCAGTGGAGAGCTCGCTGGTATTTGTGAAAGAGGCTGGCCTCTTTCACCGCATTTGAACTGATTTATACATGTATTTTTAGGCAGCTTTGCATTTATTGTTGTATTGGTTTGGCTTTTGCCTTTTTATTTCTGTGTCTGTTTTGGCTTTTGCCGTGTTTATTGTTCTTACTGTTTTGGCTTTTGCCGTGTTTTTTGTTTTGACTGTTTTGGCTTTTGCCTTTTAATATTTATATCTGTTTTGGCTTTTGCCTTTTTATATTTGTGTCTGTTTTGGCTTTTGCCACTTTTATTGTTATGTCTGTTTAGGCTTTTGCCATCTTTATCGTTATATCTGTTTTGGCTTTTGCCACTTTTATTGTTATGTCTGTTTGGTTTTTGCTGCTTTTATTTTTAATGCTTTTGCCTGTTGTTATTTACCATATTTATTCGGCTATTGCCTTGTTATTTCTTTTCGTTTTAGTTGGGTTTTGCCCTTATTTATTGCCATCATGGTGGGATGGCGATTTACACCCCCACCAGGATGATTGTCTTTCCGGGCCCTAATGACCGTAGTAGTCGATGGGCCCTCAAATGCAAACAAACAAACAAATCAGCATAAAGGCTGAGCACTGGGCTTGTGCGGAACGCCCCAATGGACAACCGGATGCCAGCGTGATGAACACTGTCCAGCATCCAGAGAGTAGACAGAGCGGCCAGGTCGTACATGCCGCAGCCATAATCGAGACGTGATCGAACAAGTGATCTGTAGAGTCGAAGCATCACCATTCGATCGGCCCCAAAACCAGTTCCCTGCAGGCACCACAGAATATTCAGAGAGCGAAGGCACTTAGCCTTCAGGTACTTCAAGTGCTGGACCCATGTCAGACGGCTGCCTCTACATCAGGGAAGAGGCGGCCATCCGGAGTAAGCTGAGGCTCAGGGTGAAGCCCTCGCTTACAACAGAAGTGCATAACAGTAGTTTAGTCAGGGGAGAACTTAAGCCACGAGAGGTGGCAAACTCGTTGGCACTGTTTATTGCCAGTTGCAGCTGGCGCTCAATGCTGTGCATCGTGGCAGCCCTGTACCTAATAGAAAAGTTGTCCACGAATAAGGATGACTTTACCGGGGAACGGAGGGTGGTAGGCCGTTCAAAGCAACAGCAAAGAGCGTTACACTCAAGACACTCCCCCGTGGGACACCATTCTCCTGCAGGAAGGCCGAGGAGTAGGTGTTACCCAAACGCCCTCTGAAGGTCGGTCCTGACAAAAAGTCATGGAGGAAGAGGGGCAGAATACCCCTGAGCCCCCACTGGTGTAAGGTCTCCAATATACCAAGGCGCCATGTGGTGTTATATGCCTTCTCCACATCAAAGAACACAGCCACTAAGTGCTGCCGTTGGAGGAAGGCCTCGCGTACTGAAGTCTCCAGGGAGATCAAATGATCTACTGGAGACCTGCCAGCATGGAAGCCATACTGGGCATTGGCCAGAAGGTTGTGCCGTTCCAGATACCACACCAGGCACGAGTTTACCATGCGTTCCATGGTTTTGCAAAGACAGCTCATCAATGAAATGAGTCTGTAATTTTCTGGAAGGCTACTATACTTCCCAGGTTTTTGCAGTGGGATTATAGTAGCCTCTCGCCACCCTGCAGGGACTTCATGCTGCTGCCATATGTAATTTAGTACCTCGAGGAGGTAACTAATGTCTGTCTCTGGTAGGTGTTGTAGCATTTGATAGTGGATGCTATCTAGTCCAGGGGCAGGGTCCCTGGCTGTTGCTAGAGCTGCCCGCAGCTCCCAAGGGGTAAAGGGATTGTTATCCCCCTTGGCGACACCACCAGTGAAGTTCAGTGGATGGCGTTCTGCAGCCTGCTTCTTGTTTCGAAATGTTGCCGTGTAGTGCTGGGAACTGGAAACGGCGGCAAACGTCCATCCCAGTTCCTCAGCCACTTCACAGGGCAGAAGGCAATGTCTCCCTTGCACAAGGAGACTGGAGCCACATGATGGTAAATACCTCACTTGGATCTTCCTGAGTTTCTCCAAGACTTTCTTGGAGGGCGTGTGATGGGTAAGTGAGGAGACATACTGACTCCATGAGGAGCGTTTGGCCTCCATGATCACCCGTCGTGCACATGCCCGGGCTCGGAGATAGTCAATACGAGTCGCCTCGGTAGGATGGGATTGGAAAATGCGAAGGGCTCGTCGACGAGCCCGAATCACACTCCGACAATCCTCCGTTCACCATGGCACCTGTGTTCGTGGTGGGTTACACGAGCTCTGGGGGATGGATGCCAATGCCACCCCGACCACCACCTCTGTGAAGTGACTCACTAGGTCGTTGACCCCATCAAAATCACACAGTGGGCGAAAGCAGATGCAGCAGACGAACTCTTCCCAGTCCGCCCGACGCAGACACCACTGTGGTGGATGTTGGGGTAATGCCCTATCTCCACTGCTAATCTTGATGGGGAAGTGATCACGTCCACAAGGGTCTGACAAGACCTCCTACTGCAAACCTGGTGCCAACCCAGGAGAGCAGATGGATAGGTCTATACATGAGAGACCACCAGTGGCAGTCATGACATGTGTGGAGGCCCCTGTGTTTAGAACAATGAGGCCATTGTGTGACACCAATTGTTCCACAAGTCGCCCTCGGGGTTATGACTGTCTGAGCCCCATTGGGGATTATGGGCATTAAAATCACCCATAATCAAGAAGGGTCTTGGAAGCTGGGCACTGAGGGAGTTGAGGTCTGCCCATGGGATATCAATCCCAGGTGGCATGTAGAGGGAACATAGAGTGGTGGGCACATCCAGTTGCAATGAGACCGCCACTGCTTGCAGAGGCGTCTGCAAAGCCACTGGCACATGCATGCACCCATTCCAGATAAGGATAGCCACCCCTCCCACAGGGTGGCTTCTTTGTTGCCGGGTGTCTGCATATACAGTGTACCCCCATAACGAAACGGGGTATCACTGCGACACAGGGTTCTCCTGGAGGGAGATGCAGACAGGGTTGTGCCTCGAGATCAGCAGTGCAATCTCGTCCCTCTTGTGGGAAAACCCTCGACAGTTCCATTGTAGGAAATTTAACATCCAAAGGACTTAGGCGGTTTGTTTCTATTCCTCCCTTTTCTCCGTCCCACTGCAGAAAGGGGAGGGACGCCTTCAATTGGTTCGTCCTCCTCCATCTCGAAGGAGGAATTCCCATCGTGCCCCAGTTTGGGCATGAAACCACCCCAAGCTCTCTGTCATTGGCCAGAGAGTTTGGGTGGACGAACCAAGGACACCCGCCCCACGGGAGTAGTGGGGGGTGTCCCTACTTTCTTTCCTCCTGTCTCATTCACCACCCCCTCCGTGGAGGAGGTAGGCTGGGCTGGGTCAGGGAGGGAGGCCTTCAAGGGAGATGCCTCTCTTTGATGAGTGGCATCTGGGGCCTCCAAAGATGCTGACACCGCCATCATTGGGGGGGTTACGCATGGGGCAGAGGCGGTGGTGGAGCCAGAAGAAGCCATGGAAATGGGGTCGGGGTCCGTCTGGCAGCCAATGCTTGCACAGACCGGCACCCCATGGACCCCGCGTGCCCAAGAGGGCGTTAAACGGATGAAAGCAGGGAGCTGAGGTAGGGTGTCTGTCTGGGTACAGACAGAGGACACACAGCTGCCTTTGCAGCACCTGCATAGGACACTCCACGACTGGAGGTCCCTGGCAAGGCTAGCAGCCGCCGTGCATCCAGAAAACTGATACCCTTCTGGAGACGCAGCTCCTGGATCACGCGTTCCTGCAGCCAAGTGGGGTAATCCCGAGAAGAGGCGGGGTGATTGCCCTTACAGTTTATGCAGAGAGGTGCAGTCTTACAAGGCTCAGGGGAGTGGTTACCCAGTCTACAAGTGCCACACATGACCTTGGCAGAACACGAATTCTGTCCATGGATATATCGCTGGCACTTGAAGCATCGAAGCAGACTCGGGATGAAGGCAGGTACAGGCAAGCGGAGGTAGCCAGCCATGATGTACTCCAGCACCTTGGGCCTACCAAAGGTCAGCACCAAGGTGTCAGATGGGCGGGATTCTTCATCCCGTCAGACCGAGGTGTGGCTACTGCACTGATCTGCTCTACTGATTCCCTGCGTAGGTCAGGGCACCGCACCACTGGTGTTTAAGGTGTGATGGGGTTCGACCACAACGAGGATGTCACCGAGCTTCCGCATTTTTAATAATGCGTCAGTGTGGTGGGGGCAGATGCCTCCACCAACAAGGTGCCATTGCACTGTTTCTTGACCGAGGTCACATCACCGGTAATGCCCTTGATGGCTTTGGCGATAAGGAAGGGCAACGCCTTCCCCAAGGCTGCACCATCCTCCCCAGAGATGGAAATAAACTGGGGAGGATAGGAATAAAGTATGGATGGTTGTTTGACTGCACCTAAAATCTTAGATGCAGGGACATGCTGTGCATCGGTGGTGGAACCCTGCACCTTAAGGCTAAGAGGTCGGTGCCTCTTGTTAAGGGCGGGTGCCTATGCCTTAGACGCCACAGTTTCGTTCCCTGATCCAGTTTGCTTACTGGGGGAATGTGGCCTCTTTGTTGGAGCAGTAGATGTCTCCATCAGGTCAGTGGCAGCTGGCCCACTCAGTTGGGTGGGACCGAGCCCGCCATCTTCTGGCTCAACACAAGTCAATAAAAGTAAAGAAGGGGGAGGGGTGGGGTTATTTGTAGAGGCCCCCAGCCTCTGTTTTATAGTTGCCATAATTTTAAATAATTATGTTTTTGCTGCCCGCAGGTCTTACCCACCACGGAGCCCTACACAGGGACGCTTATTCAGGTCGCCGAGATTCCTCGGGCAGTATACCGTTAGGGTGGCATAATCCCCGAGTACCGGACCATTGGCATCGGGGTTGACTGCCGGTCCACTTACAGTCACCGTAGGAGGCATAACCACTTATGCGCCCCAAGCCGATTGACCAAGACCGGGCTAATGCCTTGGCCTCCCGTTTTCCCTGGAAGCTGTGGCCAAAGTGATGTTTTGGATTACTCCACCTCACCAGTGTGGAGTGGCCAAGAGACATCGCAGGGCATACGCCTCCTCAACCACCAGGATCCGCTTTTCCCAGGGGTGTTGGTCTCCACGCACGGCAAACACGTGGGCAGGCGTTTGTTTATGGTCACTTTGGTGAGGAGCCTACATCGACCGAGATCAAGTCAGTCATCCAGTAAAGGATGTATGCACAATGACAACCACCATGATGGTATCGTCCTGTCCAGGACACAAGTAATGGCAAATGACGATAGTGGTGTCATCTAATCACGGGAAGAAAAAGTCACCCCATTTAGTCGCTTCTATCGACATGCAGGTATGCAGTGTGCCTATTCTACCCTGGGCACACACGGGTAGAGAGAATGAAAATGACGTCATGCTGGTGATGCATGAAACTCGAAGAGCCTCACCAGACAATGACGTCGTTAAGGAAATGTCAGTTCGGGATGACCTGCTACAATGGTTCCCCACTAGGGTGAGGATGGCGTGTGGGAATACTGGTGGCTTCAAGGTGAAGGTAAGGCTTCATCAAGGAACACCTCTCAGCCCATATCTATTCACTTCGGCAATGGATGACCTTCTGACTGGAATAGGCGAATGGGCCCCAAAGTGCTTGGTATTTGCTGTTGTTGTTGGTTGTTGGAGTTTAAGGTCCCGTCAACTACGAGGTCATTAGAGACCAGTCCACTGTATAGTTCTAATGCATATACTGCACAGACACTACAGTAATGTGAGGATTATTGGGTATTAGCAGTAACCAGCTTTCCCAAGCAACCACCCATGTCAGTACTAACTGGGCTTGCGTTGCTTAACTTCAGTGATCAGACGAGAACTGGTGTGTCCAACGCAACTCACTGCTCCCTTGGTATTTGCTGACGATGTAGAAAGGTTAGAGAAGTCCAAAGAGGAGGTTCAACAGGGCTTGCAGGACATAATAACAATGTCAAAGGGTGGCCAGGACCAACTGGGTGTAGTTCGTCATGGAATTGAAGTGATACCAGCAGTGAAAGAGTTTAGGTATCTATGATCAGTGTTTCAGAGCAATGCGGAGCAGTTAAATTGGAGACAGCAGTGAAGTGGAGACCCAGTTGCTGTGTGACTGCAGAGTCCCAATAAAGTTGAAAAGTAAGGTTTACAAAACTGTATGGCCCACCATGCTGTATGGATTGGAGTGTTCGGCAGTGAGGAAGAACCATGAGAATGAAATGACTGGAGAATGAAAGTGGCCAAGATGCAAATGCTGTGTTACATGAGTGGGGTGTCACATGCTGACAGAGTCCACAACGAGTATGCTAGAGGCAGATTGGGGGTGGGAGACATCATGGAGAAGATGAGAGAAAGTAAGTTGAGATGGTACGGGCATGTTATGCAAAGTGGAAGGAGCTCATTTGGTATATGTAATGATGACAGGCTTTTAGACATCATGTGCATGATAGTGAGTAGGGTGGGCTAGGAGGGACTTGGTAAACCCTTCCAAGGGCTGGACAGTGGTATACATATGGTGTTGTCTATCCAGGAGTGCAGAGAACCACCCCAACTAGGTCCACAGAGCGGCTGTGGAATCTGTCAGCTGGAGTAAGGTTGATAACTTCTTGGATATTAGCAGTAACCAGCCTTCCCAAGCGGCTACCCATGTCAGTTCTAGCTGGGATTGCACTGCTTAACTTCAGTGATCAGACGAGAACTGGTGTGTCCAACACAATAAAGCAACTCCTGAGTTCATCTAAATCTGGTTCTAGACACAATCCAGCCCTGAGATTTCATGTGGAGATGGCCAAGTAAAAGAAAAGTTATTTTATAAATCGTGCTTAAAACTTGACAGGCCAGACCTACAGGTAAACTGAGGAAAGGTTTTCAGATAATTTAATAAAACCCAACTGCAATAATCAGGAAATCATTAAAACTGCAAAAAATTAATGCTTTATTAAATCACACAGATTTATTTAGTAAAATGATGACGATCTTTTTCAAACAGCTGTTTCAGAATTGACTCTATATTATCGTTTGAAAAGCGATCAATAAATGACTTGATCAGACCTTCATGGGTTGGCTCATAGGTAGTCAACGTCACCTTCCCATCTGAAAAAAAAAGGCAAATCTCAATAATGCAACATTAGGAAATTCTTTACACAAATATAATTACCATATTATATCGACTATAATATGCACTGGTGCATAATACACGTCAAGATTTATGTTAATGTAAAAATATCAATACTCATGTATAATGCTCAGGCTAAGTTTGCCAGTTCCCGGTTTTATCAGATGACGATCCTGAAGAATTTTTAGTTTTAATATTGGTATTGTTTGGCATAACTGGACTTAGAATTCTCATTTTTATTACAGGACTTGTTAGTTTTTTTTAGTAGTACACTAGTATTATTATATCTATGTTATGCTTGTATTAATACATTTTCAAGTTCTAGTTCTAGTATAATACACTGCAAGCAGCCATGATAGGCCGAATTGGCAGTGGAGAGAATATCTCTCATTCCTAAAAATTCACTCATTTTAAAACCCCAAAAAACCTGAAGCATAGCTTTTATTCCACCATACATCGCCTACCCACTATAATGGCGACTTCATCCAGGAAGTTCTTCACCTTGTCCTCATCAAGAGCATTCCATTGCCAAATGACCCTTTCGAAAAAAGGACCAGTAATATGAGTTTGTTTGGGCCCTGATCTCCTTCAGTTTGAACAGATGATCAAAGGATAACCTGCTATCTAGACGACCATTAAAACCTATTTTCAACAGTTTGCTAAACAGCTGAATGCTATCAGATGCCCCTTCTCTGACAGAGTGAGTCCCACCCTAAATCTCTGATCATGCCTGACACACTCAATCTGTGATACCACATTTACACATTCGCAAATAAGAAGAGCCGAATGACGAGGTGAGGCTTTTGTCAAAATGTTCGCAGTCATACTTTGGATGAAGAATGACTGTTCACACATTCACCGAATGTTTCATCAGATGGTCATTCTCCAATCACCTTGTCGCTAGCGCCTTTTGACTTGTATTGTCTCCGCAGCTAGTCATTCTGAAATCGCCTCAGGTCACTTGCACCCTTTGACTCGTGTGAGAAAAACCGCTTTCAACACGAGCGCCACGAATGGCGAGGCGAACCACAAGGTGAATGACGAATTTAGTGTTCACACATTCGTAGAACATGCTTGCCTCGCCCACTCGCCTCATCGTATTCGCGAATGTGTAAATGAGGTATAAGAGAACTGACTTAGCACAACTCTTGCTGCCCTCCTTTGGACCATTTCAATTTCCCACGATAGGTCTTGCCCAAATGGAAACCAAATTGGACTACAGTATTCCACAATTGGCCATACCAGTGAAAAGTAAGCTATTTCTTTTACTTCCTTTGTGCTGTCAACCAGCACCCTTCTAACCAACCAGAGAGCACACCCAGCCTTCCCAATCAATTTGTCAGTGTGCTCCTTCCAGGTGCCCCAAGTGTTTAAGACAACTCCAAGGTGCTTGTGGGTTTCAACCCTCACACCACCTATGCTATAAGAAAAATCAACCTGCTTGTTGGACCTGCTTATTCTAAGAAAGCTACAGTTGTGCAGGTTCAATGGCAACTCCCACTTTCTACTCCAAAGGCCTGTTCAAAATCCAAGAATATAACATCAACCTGCTTACCCTTATCTCAAGCAGTCTGAATGTATTGAATTAGACAAGCCAGTTGAGTGTCACATGACCTCCCTTTCTCTGTTTGTGTTTAAGGTCCCGTCAACTACAAGGTCATTAGAGACCCGTTCTAATGCATAGACTGCATGGACACTATACTAATGTGACGATTATTGGGCATTAGCAGTACCCACTTTTCCCGAGCAACCACCCATGTCAGTACTAGCTGCACTTGAGTTGCTTAACTTCAGTGATCAGATGAGAACTGGTGTGTCCAACGCAATTCGCCACTCCCCCTCCCTTTCCTAAACCCATGCTGATTAAAACTAAGAATGCCATTTTCCTCCAAATATTCCATTATATGTGAGAATAATATATGCTCAAAAGTCTTACATACAACACTTGTTAAAGAAATTGGGCTGTAACACCTAGGATCTGTGGTACCGTCTGATTTGAAGACTGGCACAACGTTTGCCACCCTTCAGCTAGATGGAACAATGGTACTGTCTAATGATTGTTTTAAAAAATTCCACCAAATGGTAGCTTACAATCCCTGAGTCTTTGTAGAATCATCATGCCATCATCAGGGCCCCCAGCCTTATGGACCACTAATTTATTCAAAAGTTTCTCAATCCCCACTCTTGTAATAACAACCTCCTCCATTTGCCCATGATAGTCATTTCCTGACACTGGTGAATACCTCTACTATTTGCAAATGTTTTTGAAAATGAATCATTAAAAATATTTGCAGCTATAAGGCTATCATTAACTATGTTTCCTGACCTGTCTGGTGTTTTAGGGCCCTTCAACTACAAGGTCATTACAGCCCCGTCCACAGCATAGCTCTTATGCAGAGACTGCACACACTATGCTAATGCGACGATTTTTGGTATTATCAGTACCCAGTTTTCCCAAGTGGCCACCCACGTCAGTACTAGCTGGGGTTGCACTGCTTAACTTCAGTGATCAGACGAGAACTGGTGTGTCCAATGCAATTCACCGCTCCACCAGATACCCTGTTATAGTGGAGAATTAGATATGTTCAAAAAACTCGGAAACAGCACTCATTAATGAAACTGGTCTATAGCACTTAGGGTCCGCTGTGTCTCCTGACTTGAAAATTGGTACCACATTAGCCAGTTTCCATGATGATGGAACAATGCCTGTGTCTAATGACTTTCTAAATATTTCCACAGGGTTATATTTTCTAAATATAACCCTGTATCCTACACCTTTTCAGATACCCCCAGAACGCCTTTTGATTCTTTTTAAGCCTACCTCCCAAAATGTTTTCAGGAAATTTCTAGTATGCCTTCTTCATATACACCTTAACCATTTTGCAGACACCCTTACAAACTACCTCACTATTGGCATCCCACCCTCTCCTAAGTGCATTCCTAGCCCTTCACTGGCTCTGGAAAGCTACCTTCACCTCATTAGTATACCATTGAGGAAAAGCATTATCCCCTATAAACTTAGAGGGGATAGCTAGCGGTGTGCCCTCCTCTAAGAGGGCTAGGAATCTTTGCCAAGATTCCTCAACACCACAGGTATTAACAATGGTATAAAAGTCATTTAACTCATATTCTTGATATGATTTAAAATATTCCCAATTGGCTTTATTATATTGGTATGCCACCCTGTCTGGTGCCACCTGTCAAGGTAACCTTTTCACCATCTCCACCCTAACCCCTGCATGGTCACTAATTCCCTCAATACACTCTACAGTATTGATAGAGCTGGGTACATTTGTAAATAATAAATCTAAAATTCCTCCTTTATCATGTGTAGGCATTATCACAATCTGTTCCAATCCATTACAATGCAATTGCTCCAAAAAGAGATTCAGGGCACCTGATAACCTGGAATTTAAGTTAGGCAGCACACTGCCCCAATCAAACCCTGGTCAATTGAAGTGCCCACCAAGAATTACTAGTGGTACCTTCTCCCCTCAATATAGGTGCTCCAATGATTTTGACAGTCTTATAAGTGGGTGTGGATCATCTGGTGGACGATAGAAGCCAACTACATAAATCCCCCACCACAAGAGCCTACAACATGGCAACATACCATTTCACAATCTTCCTCATATTGCAATTCCCTAGAACTTTCCAGGGATTTATCTATTGCTATAAAGACTCCACATATCCCTATGGAATTTCCTGTAGGCCTTTTTAATAAGAGGTTTTGGCCCTTTACCTGGCTTCCTTATGAGCGACCTCACTACCTGAATCCTGCTTCTTTCTGAATATATTTGACTCTTCTCTGCCTACACAAAGCTGCCTTCACTTCCTGGGTATACCATTCTGGAAACAAACTGTCCATCTTCTTCCTAATAGCTGCAGCCTGTCTTGTACCTTCCTCTAGCAGTGCTAAGAATCTTTGCCAATACTCTTGAACACAATATGCATTAGCAGTGTGTATTACATTGTGTACTGCAGTGTGTACTATTCTAATTGGGTACTGATGTGTGTACTATTCTAAGTGGGTACTGATGTGTGTAAACTTACTTTTGCAGTGGGCAATATTGTGAGCTACATATGAAAATACTATTATTGGAAAATTGCTGTAGCCATAAAACTACCATAATATTCATCAAAACCTTATCCCCATAACTGTCAGCATTAGGCCCCCCTCTTCCTTTAAACACATGCCCATACCACCACTGTTTGTATTCTCTCACCTTCTATGCTGTGCTCTTCACCCTCAGGCTAGCTTCATTGTACTCGTTCAGCTGGACACAAGTTTTGATCTGATCACTGAAGTTAAGCAATGCAAATCCAGCTAGTACAATCATGGTGTGACCGCTTTGGAACACTGGGTGCCAGTGCCACTTTAACAGCATCATGGGTGCCTGAGAAAGCAGTGTGCTTCCTGGAATGTGTAAATGGTTACTTGGGGGCCCCTTGGCAAGGCAGTGTGCTGAGGCCCTTATGACAACCTCTCACTGGTATAGGTAAATCGTCACTTGACATACACAGATTAGCATGGGGCGCCCAGGCAAAGCCCAGGAAGCCCATGCATTAAGTTGTGCTAGGTACCACTAATACACAAAAATCTCCAAAGCAGCATAGGGTCTGTGCAGACTCTGCATTAGAAATATGAAGTGAATGGGGCTCTAATGACCATTGTAGTTGAAGGGACCTAAAACATCAATGAAACCAATCGTTTTTATCTACCCATGACACCCCAGACATGTACTGCAGCATTACAATTTCTCTTTATAGTGGTTGCATACCACTGCCCAACACTCTTGAGCTGTATAGCATGGTTGGCCATATACAGTGAAAGAAAAAAAAAGTATTCATACCATGATATTGTGATGACTGTTAGGCCTCTTTCACATGCAGCGTTAGCTACCGCGCGATTTTGTAACGCGTGTTGGGGAAGACACAGAGGTGAATAGCTGCTTTTACATGGAAACGCGCGATTTTGGCTAACGCACGTAGCAACGCACGATTCGAGAGTTCAGCGATTTTCTAGCGTTAGCATGCGCCTTGAAATACAAGGAACCCAATTGACCTTTTCATATCACCGCGCGTTTTCACTGTAGGTTTTCATTTTTTGAAAGAGGGAATAGAGTTACAGAGAAGCCACCACGTAGGCGGTCCACCTCAAAATCGCTTTCATGTGAAAGGTTGTAATGCAGCACTAAACGCAACGTTAATCGCTGCATGTGAAGGAGGCCTTAGGTTTAGAGTAAGTTTTCAAGCAAAAATTACAAATTTAATACTTTGAAATAAGCTCATGGGACCAAAAATTAGTCACCCTAATGCACAAACAGTGCTGAGCGGTTAAGCCTTGATAAATGGCACTACGGTTGAGTCACATTTTGAACTTCACACAACCTGCCTTTACAAAATCATAAGGCAGTAGTATTCAGTGAGGCATTGTTGTTTGAATCAAAAAGTTCATGTAAATATGGGTAAATGTAAGGATGTGAGTGTCAAAAAGGGGAAATCGTTTTTGGCCATGTGCATGGTCATGAAACACGACGTCAGAATTGTGGTCAAAAAACTTCCCAACTGTGAGGGACCAGAGACAAGTTTCATGGCTGGTGAATGAAACCAGCTTCCAAACCTGACAAAAATTGCTGCAGTCAGTGAATGAAGGTCGATTCCAACCTATAGTGAGAGAACATTGCAACAGGAACTGCATGCAATGAACAATTGGAGCCAGTTACCTCACAAGAGGCCATGGCTCACACAGGCACATAATGCTGTCCATCTTCAATGGGCTAGCAGTCACCAACATGGACAGTAGCTGACTGGTGGAATGTTATGTGGTCTGATGCATCCCGTTTTTGCCTTTATTGAAATTATCCACATCAAGTGCAACAAAGACCCAATGAAGCATTTCATGCTGGCTGTGTGCAAGGGCACGTTCCAGCTGGAGGTGGGTCTGTGATGTGTTGGGGGTGTTTTTCTTATTATGGATTGGGTCCATTTATTGAGGAAACCACTAACATGAACCAGCATGTTTAAGTTAACATTCTGGATGATCAGCTGGTGCCTTTCAGTCAACATCTTCATGACTGTTTTTCAAGATGACAACCGGAAGAATACGTGAATGGTTTTATGAACACTCAAACACTGTATTTCATCTTGATTGGCCTCTAAAATCGCCTGACTTGAACCCCAAAGAAAATCTGTGGGACATGTTGGAACAGCAAGTAAAACGCTGAAATCAGCATCCCCAGAATTTGATGCATTTGCATGATCAAATCATCAGTGAGTGGGTTTCAAACCTTGTGGACTCACTTCCTAACAGAATCCAGGGAGTTATCAAGTCCAGGGGTGGAGTTACATGGTATTAAATGATGCTTTGCATCAGTGGTTCTTAAAGCATGTTCCATGGAACACTGGTGTTCTGTGAAACTACTTCAAGTGTTCCACAAAAAATTTAATGCACAAATAAAGCAATGGAGAGATACTCTGAAGGGACCCACAGAATCAATGCAGGAGGGGGTCACAATAAGAACCACCCCTTCCCCCCGAATATACAATGGGTAAAAGGCAAATCATGTTTTTGACTAAAATATCGCTAAAAATGTGATGAAAAACTAAAATATACAGTTTGTATCTTTCTCAAAGTTTCAAGTCTTTCAAATAAACCATTAGGTAATCCTACACTTTAGTGGTCGTCCAAATGAATTGTTCGCTAGGTGGTGCACGTTTCTACGAATGTTACAACGAATAGTTACGTTATGTGAATTATCGTCTGCACACTTTTGTACAATTATCACCTGTGAAATTCAAACAATTTGCATTCATTGTAACATTCATAGAAACGTGAGCCACCTATCAAACAATTCATTGGACCACTAAAGTGTAGGATTACCTAATAGTTTATTTGAAAGAAATGAAACTTTGAGAAAAATACAAACTGTATATTTTATTTTTTCATCATCACAATTTTTAGCGATATTCCGTTGCTTAACGTCAATGACCACACGGAGAGTGGTGAAAACCTTGACAGTTACCTCTGTGCCCCCGAAGCAGGTTATGTTCCATGAGTAAATAATCTGAAAGCGTGATAAAACTATTAAAGAGCCATTACAAACCTTTGACAAAAGTATTATTCTGCACCATCATTTTTCTAGGTTGCCTTCTAGCAATTACTGTTGTATGGTAGGAGAGGAATGGAACGACGTGTTCTCCAGGTGCAGCCACATGAGAATACTTGGCAAACATATTTTTGGCACTAGTGATATTGGCTGTTGATTTATATACCTAAATTCGTTAAAGCCCAAGAAATATTGAGTCATGTATATCAGTGTGGGGTTGACAGCTTTTCTTATGACACACAGTTACCATACCTGCAATTTCTGTAAAAACCTCCCTATGGCCTGCTTACCAATGGTCTCAATTTTAGATCTATCTAATGTCAGAAGTAAGTCAGGATTTCCATCAGATCCCACAGTTTCTTTTATTTGCAGCAATCCTTCTCCAGCTTCTAACAATACTTGCATTATCACAAATCTTGCTTGTGAATGAGCCTTGAAAATTAATAATCAATTGAGTCAAAGGTCACACGAACGGGCACACAGTAACTGACAGGGGCAATACGTAAGAGTAATGATTTACCTGTCCCCAAGCATTGTGGTCAGGCTGATACATCTCTAGGCCTCGTAAACCAGCCAATAATAAACTTAACCAATTGACATACTGCACATGAGATGCTTCCTCACAATCGTACCCAAATATCTTTAAAATTTCAGAATTCAATGATAGGTATAATCCTACGCATTCAGCTCTGCATTCTTCATAAGCACTTCCGATTGCTGTAAACACCGAGTCGTAGGTTTCTCCGGGCTCATAAAAACTAGTTATCTAACACATCAGGGAAAATTTGTTTATAAAACCTAACTGAGCAATGAGTATATTCATATAAGACTTCAAAATTAATCCCTACTTTGTCACCAGTTTCTGGATTAAGTACACACGGGTCAAAGTTGAAGTTCCCAGATTTATCCTTTGAAAACAGTTTTCCACTTCCATGGCCCAAGAGTTCGTGTAAACCGACTTGTACCTCAAATGCTGGAACTCGATATTTACTTAACAGCTCCTGCAAAATATTAAAACAACATTAAATTTCTATTTTCCTCAGGGTAAGTGGTAAATGGCGATTATAAGCATTTCAACAAGTCGTCAGAGTAACAGCCAAGTAATGTTATTCCAGCCAAGATGCGTTGGACACACCAGTTCTCGTGAGATCACTGAAGTTAAGCAGCGCAAGCCCACGTTAGTACCAACATGGGTATAGGTAAAGAACGTTGGGTGCTGCAAATTCCACTTCTCCTATGTCCTCTACACTTACCTCCTCATCTCCGGCGAGCAGCCTCTTAAGGGTTAGTGCTGTTATGGCTGCTTGGCTTACATCCAACGTTCAGCAATTTTTCCCACCTATGCCAGGGTTGTGAACCTATATTTTGACCTTTTGGAACACATGGGTGGTATATTTGACGTACTTTTACACAGTCGACTGCAGACCTAATGCTGCAACTGCAATACTTATTTATTGTCAGCGTATGTTTGGTGATTGGGATAGTTTTCCTCCACCGACGCCTGGGCAAAGGTGAGCTCCTGCAGTACACAAAATAGTCTTTGTACACCTTGTTGTGACCCAATAGAGAAATATGTATGCATCACATTACTGTTGAAATATGCTTATTTTGACAATTCAAAAGAGACAAAAACATTACAAGTCAAATTGTGTTGAAAAATTAAACAATAAGGCGTTTTACAAGAAACAACTTCAAATTAAACTGCAACAGAAGTCTTTGTACACTTGGGGATAGGGCACTATTTCCACCAATATATGCCACAAATTCACAGTTAATGTGCCATCAATTCTGGCAACTGTTCTTGTAGAAAAACGTGATTCATGCGGCCTGTTAATTGATGTGGAAGCAAGTATGGCCACATCAAATACAACACCTTCTTTTGCTTGCCATTTGTTAAGGCTTGACTTTGGACCCTACATTCCTATGCTAAAAATGCTTAGTTTGGCACCCTCTAAAATACGTTTTTTTCTTGCCGAGTTCCTGGACACCCTGTATATCCAACAGTGGTGAAGCTTACTTTTACAGTTTCTCCAATCTCTCGATAACTTTTACCACTTTCATACGTGATAATTCGTTCATGCACTTCAATGGGAATTTGTTTTTCTGGGAGGCATATTCTTACCAAAATAACAAAACAACATTTCTTAATTTAAAGTTAAATAGGTTACAAGCTCACCTTTTGTAAGGGGAAGGTCCATGTGTACAAAGACTTTTTTTTGCAGTTCAATTTTCAGGTTCATCATGTAAAACATTTATTTCATAAATTTGCAACACACGTTGATCCGGGACATTGTATTCCACGTTGAATTGTCAAAATAAATGCATTTTCAAATTAATAAGGCATATACAGGTTTATCTACAGGGGCAAAACAAGGTGTACAAAGACTTTTTTGTGTAGTGGACAGCTGAAAATTTTGCAAAAAAGGACATCCATCAAACAAAACGGGGTTCACAGTGTATTTTCTCATCTCTCTCACCTGAAAGAAGCCATTCCCACCCTGATTCAGTATCGAACTGGGAAGTATTGACAACTTAGTCAAGCACACTACCTCAATGCTACCAATGGGGGTGTTGATGTGCTTTAGGTGCAGTCTTCCTAAATGTGGTGTGTCTAAAACGGGTGATTTAATTAGAGGTTTAAATCAAATGCTTTCAAATGGTCCATCAATCTTATCAGAAGGTTGCAACAGAAAATACTTTAACTTCCCTTTGCAGAAAGGATTGGCAGAAGCGATCCTTCAGAGGATGCTCTCATGGCGGGGGTCACTTCGACGTTTCAACAACTGTTCAAAATATTGTGAGGTGAGCTTATTGGAGTTTGGCAGGTGGGCCCTGAATACTCTAGCATCAGTTCTGCTTCTTAGTGTTTCAATTCTTAGCCTACCTGGACAGGAGCTCAAAGAAAACAAGTTCAAAATGGCATTGAAGTAGGGGTTTTGAACTTTTTGTTAGGCCTCAGGAAAAGCAAAAATTTTATTTCTGTGAACACTAAAGTTTGGAATAAATAAGGAAGAGACTAACCTGATCTTCAAGTGACAGAAAGGGAATTACAGTGTCCTTGTAGTTTGCAGGAATAACATTTCCTAAAGAAACATTTTTGAAGCCTTCAGATTGGCGTATTTCATCATCTGAAAAAAAAAGAGAGACTCCTTAAATTTATGGATCCATGAGCAACTCCAAAACTAGGTATGTCTTACAATTAGGAATATTGATTCCCGCAGGAATGCCACTCCCAGAAAATGCCATCACATCCAAAGAAGTGAAGTCTGGTCGAAGAAATTTATCTTTTTCAAAAGCTGAAGGCCACGGAAGTTCAGGAAGGAATTTCTCTGCTTTCTCTACCAGCTCTGCAAATTTGGCACTCATTTCCTTATTGACCATTGCCACAAATCCTTCAAATTCTCCACGTTGTCCAGCAGGATCTCGATATGTTTCAATAAAACCGATATAACTAATAGAAAAATTTACCAAAATAATTATGGAAACGATTTTGTGTTCTGTTGTAGGTCAGGCTTACGTCTCAATAATAGGTCCCTTATCTTGAATCCAAAATCTTGAGCCGTTCTTGTGGGCTTCCAAAGCACCTGTAGTAAAACTACGGATGTACTCGCCCAGCATTTTGTCTTCTCTTTCATTTAAGGCCAACGTCTATAAAATAAAACACCAATTTACATAAAACAATTATAGCAGGGATTCTAAACCTTGCTTTTGCCACGGTACACTTTTAATAAATTAAAAGTTGGGTGGCAAACTAACAACAACACATTTTGAGGCACCCAAACGCCAAAGAAACTATATAAGTTGTACCCTATGCAAAAACTCGTCTCGATGACGCAATGGGTAGCACAATGAGTAACTGCGTCAGTAGTTTTTGGTTGGATACTGGACCGAGGTTGGTTGGCTTTTTACCGGGCAAGAGAAGCCCCGAGTGCACCTTCCTTTGGTTGAGAAGTAAAACCGAGCTCCCGTGTTGTTTATACCTACAACTGGAAATTTTGCCGATCTACTTGTCGCATAATTGAAGGGGTTCTTTCACCAGCAGGAGACATCGTACAAACCGCTCAAGGCCACGGGCTTTACTTTCCAACCAACAAAAGGTGCACTTGGGGCCTCACTCTCATCAGAAAGAAGTGAACTAGCCTCGGTCCACAATCAAACCTGGAACCACTGGCAGAATAGTCTGTCAACACTTCAATTCGTACACCTTTACACCAAGGTTACATTTTAAATTATGGAGATGTTCAGCAGTTGAGAGCCATAATAAGAGCAGGTGTATTGCCATGGACACCAGTTTGTCGTCTGATCACTGAAGGTAAGAAACAACTCCAGATATTCTGGCTAACACCCAAACCATCATAACAACATAGCGTCTGTGCAACTCTTCATTAGAACTATGCAGTGGATGGGGCTCTAATGACTACTCCAGTTGAAGGGCCCTAAAACACCAATAAAACAAAAAGCCTTAATAATTTCGCAACTCACTTTTGCTTGTTTGAGGTTTTCAGTCACTAATCTTAGTAGTCCTTCATAATCACCGCGAGTCACTTCAACTTCGCATCCATCAAAATTATATGTACCCAGATGTTCCCGATGCTGATCATTATCTGAAAAAAATAATTAGATCTATAAACTGCTGATGATGAACATGTATTTGCACAAGTTACACAAACCGTTTGATAGTGCCGATGCAAGCCTGACTTCATATTTTCCACTTCCGTCAGCATCTTTGAATAATCGTGTGTTATACGCTTCAATAGAGTGTTGTTTTAAAAATTTATTAATGAAATCTGCATCCTCCATGGTACAATTAGATGAGAAATAAGTTGTTACTCCCTTCAGGAAATTCGCAAAAAAACAAAAAACTCGGTTAGTGATAGTAGTTCAGTAGTCATGAATAGAAGAGATCTGCAAAGAAAATAGTTGAAATTTCAGAAATTACCTTCATCCCAAGACCAAGATGCCTTTCATTTGCAGCTAAGGAATACATGGGATTTGAACACAATTCCCACAAATAGGAGATTTCCTGGGGATTCTCCTTATAACACACAGTTGATTTAATCAAAGCTTCAAACTTTTTCTACACATTTTATAAACAAGCGAATTAAACACTTTTTACAGGGTTGTGATATATACAGCAAAAAAGCAACTCCTAATCCTTTTCTGCCTATGGCAGGATCGGGTACCCATTGTGTCCCGCTGAATGGACACAAAGGCAATATATTACTCATTGTTTTTCACTGCCAGTTGCCGACAAAAGCCGCAACCTCTATGCTTATTACAGTGGGGCAGGATGCTCCGAAAGTTGGCCAAAAATCAAAAATTGAAGTTTAGCTATCTCCTTTCACCTTACCAGGTTTTGATTCCTAGATGTCCAGGGTATAAAGTGGTTGGGACCAGCTGACAATATATTCCTTACCCCTTGCAATGCATTCATGTCTTACATGTGTTTTGCATTTTTTTTTAACATTTCTGCATATGCAATTCATCATGGATTTTTGCATTGAGATATGTTTAAGTAACATGGAGTTATCTTGCTTAGGTATTATTTATTTCTTCTATTTATTTATGCAAAACGGAGATTACAGTATTAAAATACTCGTTATTTTATTTAGTTAAAGGTTTTATTTCTGTTATCCACGTGATGCCACTGTGATGCGTGTAATGCGCATATACTGCAGTTTGGGGGCAAACTTACAAACTCGGCCCAATCTGTCCCCTCCCCCTGCTCTTCTGCGAGTTTTCTAGTGAATGGTGTAATGGGGTTTGTCTCTTCATGATTCATTTCTTCATATAATATTAAGGTCAGAAGACCATGATGTTGATAACCTTACCTAAAGTTATGTCTAAATTAGAGCTTAACTTTATTACAAAAATATGTGACATCACTAGAATATGAGGAATTGGCCAATATGATTTTGTATTCAATGTGGGGCTTTGATGGCAGCTCAGGGCTTATTTACTACAAACAGGCCTTTTATAATAAAGTACAGCCACTGATGAATAAGTAATCTTCATAGCATCTAAAGGAAAAGTCCTTTGGCAGAATCTTTGACCAGGCTCAACAAAATATTGCTAAAAACATTATTCATCTGCCTAAAGTAGCAGTAAATCTATTATTATTACCAACTGTAGTTCAAGTCCCTAATGCTGGAAACACTAATGATGAAGGAAGTGATACTGAGAATTTGGTTGATACTGATGAGTACAACTAAAATGAATAGCCTACTTTAGGCAGTGTTAATGACAGTGCTTATATTGTAACAAATGATATTTCACTTGTTTTTTGTTGCCTTTTGTAATATACAAGTATGTCAAATACATGTCAATGAATTGCTATGCTTTGTTGTACAGTCAAACCTCATTATAGTGGATGCCATGGGACCATAGGCAGTCGTCCACTATACACAATTGTCCACTATAATGGAGTTTTTGAAAAACTACATTGTTCCAGTGGCAATTACTGTATTATACAGTAGTACAGTCGACAATGTTAGAAATTCCAAAAATCCAGAACTCCTCAATGATATACAGTACTGATCTATGGTTGTTGCAGTTGGGGGTTGATGAAACTGGTGGCAATAGATGGTGTGGATTTGGAGATTTGGCTGTGGATACAGTAATTCTATTTCCTTACCATCAACACAGTATTGTATTTATAGGCTAGGCAGACAAAGGAATAACAGGGGGAATAACAAAGGAATAACAGTAATTCTATTTCCTTACCATCAACACAGTATTGTATTTATAGGCTAGGCAGACAAAGGAATAACAGGGGGAGAACAAAACATGCTGTAGTTTTAGTCCTATCAACAAAAGGGCACAAGACTGTGAAATCAATAGGCATATGTACTGCACACTAAAACCCTAATATATTGTGACTTAAGGTGCCCCATATTGGGAAAAAAGATACTGTAAGAGGCATTTCTTGGAAGTCATCGGTTTAAGGGTGCAACTACAACTTTAACAATGTTTAACACTGCAGTGTTGACAACTTTAATAGTTAACTACGGTAATTTCTTCCATTATTCAGATTACAAACTCACTGATTCAACCAGCCATCCAACAATGAAAGTGTCCATCCACTATAATGGGCATTGTTTAACATACAAAATGTTTTTGATGGAGACACATGAATCGTCCACTATACACAATAATGGGGATCCACTATAATGGGTTCTTTCAATGTGGGTGGTATAGGAACTTTGGAAGGGACTAAGGACATTATCCACTATAGGCATATTGTCCACTATAATGGGGTGCATTATAACAAGGTCTGACTGTACTTGAAATGCTATACTTTGTTATACTTGAAATGCTATACTTTGTT
>JAAFCE010006156.1:235681-262553 GCA_013389805.1 Trigoniulus corallinus | reverse complement strand
TACTTGAAATGCTATACTTTGTTATACTTGAAATGCTATACTTTGTTATACTTGAAATACTATACTCTGTTATACTTGAAATGCTATACTTTGTTAATTACATAAAAAAGCCATAGTATGACAAATACTTTGACTGAAACATATCATAAATATTTGTTTGTACTGCTAATTCTTAAACTGCAGCTGACAGGTAGCAGTGGTTATACACATATCTTACCTTTGTGAGTTTATTTTTGATCAATTTCTTTATATGCAAGTTATAGACAATTTTGCTTTGCACTTACATACTTGCAAGTAAGATTGCAAGTCTATTCATCAGTGTATTTGTAAAAAGAACATTGATTCACATTTCACCCCATTTCCATTCACCCCTGATTTGATGACAGCCTTTTGGGCATCCTGCCCCAAAGTTTTGCCTCATCTATCCATTGTGTAGTAGAGGGTTCTTTTATGTACAAGTGACATCATACACTAACACGGGACCTCGATTTTACTTCTCATCTGAAAGAGGGTGCACTCACGGCCTCTCTCTTGCCCAAAAGAAACCAACCCACCCCTGATCCAGCATCAAACCTGGAACTACTAATGCAGTTGCCGAGTGTGCTAACGACTATGCCACCAAGGCGGGTATTTGTGAAATATACAACGTCATCAGAAAATTGTAGAATGCAGCTGTCCCACCAAAGCTCTCATCTGATCACTGAAATTAAGCAATGCAAACCCTGCTAGCACTAACGTGGGTTGCCGCTTGGGGAAACTAGGAACCGCTAATACCCAAAAATTGTCACATCTGCATAGTGTTTGAGCAATCACTGTATGAGAACTATGCAGTGGGATGGGGCTCTAATGACCGTTGTAGTTGAAGGGCTCTAAAACACCAAAAAACAAAAACGAAGTTTTAGTGTTCTGTTAAATACTTCATTCTTTATGGATCAGTGCTCCAGTGCTGAAGAGTTATGAAAATAGAATGTAGCAGAAATAAATACCCATGCTGAAGTACTGTGGTGTCAAGAGCACATAAATTTGAAAAGAGTACATTAGACTAGGTAGTTTCAAGTGGGGGATATCGCTATGTAGATGAGGAAGAAAAGATTGAGGAGGTACGGGCATGTTAGGAGAAGGAAGGGAGAACTGGCTAGGTTCATTTTTTATTTTGTTTTGTTGGTGTTTTAGGGCCCTTGCTGATGTTTTAGGGAAAGGAAAACTGCATTCTGATGAAAGTAAACGCTGGAATTGCAGCAGCCAGACGCCTGGCTGAGGTGCAAGTTGTACTGAATAATAAGACTGTGTGTGGGTTGGATGAGGGTGAAGTGGAAAATTGGCAGTAGCAGAGAAGAACCTCAGGCACGACTTTGCCACAGGTAGAATAAGGGCATGAAGTTGATCATGATTTTCTCGAAATTATAAGCAGCTTCTGTAACAATACATTTTGCTGTTCCCGAAATTTGTGATCACATTGTTTATCTAGGAAATTCTAACCTTCGGAAGATTGGGAATGAATTTGCTGTCACCAAATCCTTTGTAATTTCCCATATTAGTGTAAACACCAGATGAATAAACCAAAAGTGCCTAGAAATGGACAACCAGAAGAACGTTACAGAAAGTTAAAAAAAAATGTAATTAGAAACATGAACTTACCTGAAAATCGTCATCATTAAATTCACATTGTGAAATGGCAACTTCTTTTAACTCAGAAATGGATTGTGAACAGTATAATTTTTGTAAAAGGATGAATATAATTGGTGATTCTGGAGAAGTCTAAAAATAAAGATAACAACAAGTAAAAAAAATAAATTTTCAAATTTGACTGCATAACAGGACCTGCATTTTTCTGGGATTGCTTTTTTGTGGGTCCCAACAAATCACAGGTTTTATTACCAAAAGCGGGTAGAATAAGATTTATTAGGGTACTGAAGCATACGTATAATGGCGCCATAGTACGGATACGGGTTACTTGGGGAAATCCTGGAGGCTTCCCAGCGATGGTATGGGTACACCAAGGCTCAGCACTAAGTCCACAACTTTTCATTCTGGTTATGGACAAGCTGTTGACTGGAGTAGGAGAATAGGCCCCTCAGTACATTGCATTCCCAGACGATGTAAAAACAAATCTAGGGACTGCAGAGAACAAGTGAAGAAGGGCAGAAAGATTTAAATGAAGATAAGAATGAGAAGAGCAGGATAATAATGGTTTCGTACTCTCTGGGGGCGAGCTGGTGACAAAGGTGCAATACATAAAGTACTTGAGATCATTGTGGCAGAGCAAAGGTTAGATAGACTTGGATGTGACCCATAGAATCAATGGGGGATGGTTTAAGTGGAGACAGACAAGGAGGGTTCTTAGTGATAAGAGGGTTAAAGAAAAAGTTGAAAGGGAAGTTTTACAGGGCAGTGGTTAGGCCAGCTATGCTATAAGATCAGTGTTGCGTGGCGAGGAAGAGAATGCAAGTAGCCAAGATGCGAATGCTGTGGGTACATGAGCAATTTTTTGAGACCTTATACAATTAGGAATGAATATATTAGAGGTAGCTTTGGGGAGGGAAACATCGTGGAAGATATGAGGGAGAGCAGAGTGAGGTGGTATGAACAAGAGGAGGGGAGGAGCTCGTTAGGTCCATTCCCAGAATCCAGGTAGATGGAAGTACCCAGGGCAGGGGGAAACGTGGTAGTGTGTGGAGGGACTGGGACCTGGTGGGAGATAGGCGGGAGTGGAGGACTAGAACCCACAGACCTGACCCTGTCACAGGCTGGATAACGGTACGATGATGATGATCTTCCAGGGCAATGGGAAAATAGACTTACATGTGACCCATAGAATTAATCTTAGATGGATAGGTAGAGACAGGCAAGCAGAGTCCTGTGTGACCATCGGGTCCCAATTAAACTGAAAAGGTAAAAGTTTACAAAACTGTGCTTAGGTCAGCTATGCCGTATGGATACTTCTGCAGTAACACAATAAAAACTTCTTAGGACTCAGACACTGAATGATGAGTGGTGTTTTGAAATTTCAACAATGCAAGCAGCTTACTATTAGATATTATAGAGTTATAAATTCTGTAAATGAGCATGATATAAGAAAAGGCAGTGAGGAACAACAAGTGGCGGAGATGCGAATGCTAAGCTACACTACTGTAATGGGAGAGAATTACAAACGATTCTGTTAGAAGTAACTTGGGGTGGGAAAATAGCATGAGAAAATAGGTTGAGGTGGTATGGGATGTCATGAGAAGGGGAGGAAGAACTTATTAGGACCATTATTATGGAACTGCAGGTTACTGGTGGCATCGGGAGTTGTGGGAGGACCAAAATGGACGTGGAAGTAGGTGGTACAAAACGACACAGTAACGTTTGGTGGTGGATGGGGGATAGGCAGGAGTGGAGGATACCAACCCACAGATCTGACCTTGTCGCAGGCAGGATGAGGCCATTCGCACACACAGCCACTAATGGCAACCACACATTGCAGACTTTGTTTCTAAATGAAACAATAGGCATGGTGCATCTGCAGCATTTGCACTAGCGAGCCACAAGCTGCAGAAGTGGCCATATCTCAGTGCTTGTGGCAGCTTTTTCCTATTACTGCAAACCCAGGATCACGTGGCTGCAAACAGCAACTAGTGGTCGCTAGTAGTAGCCACTGCAAGTGGCTGCATGTGCAAGCAGAAAGATGATTATGATTGTTTCTCTGTAGTTAACTATGAGTTCTCGCATATTACTTGTCTTTCTCTGATGTTCTTGAAGAATCTTACTTAACCCTTAACTGGTGACATGAACATTTATGATGTAAATGGTGAGGTGGAGTCTAGCAGACTCCTAAAATGAAAAATTCATAAAATAATGAAATATTTCACTTTTTTTGATAATTATACACCACTATTATTAGAAGGGATGTTAAAATTTAATATTTAGCGATTTTGTGAAATTACTATTTAAAATTAATTTTTTGAATTAACAATTTCTGAAGCACTACAAAAATTTTCTTGATTTCCATTGGTATTTATGAATTAATATATCTTTGGTTACAAACTAAATATATATAAAGCATTAATGGATTTTTAATTCTTATACATTAAAATGCATCTTTTAAGACAAAATCATAAACCTGAGACAAATATAAAAAAAACGTGCAAGGGGTTCTTACTACTAATTTCTGGACACAGTGTTTGCACACTTTGTTACAAAACTCCATTACAATGAGTTTCTTGCACTTAGAGTATAGGTAGCTGGTGCTCCTACATTCAATACTGTATAATCATCATTATCATACCCTAATCCCACCTGTGGCAGGGTGAGACTGGGGGTTCCAGCCCTTCACTCCAGCCTCCCCCTTACAATATGTGCCAGTTGTTTGGCACCCTTATCCCAGTCCTCAAGCCTAATAAAAAACTGCTATATAGAATGCAACACTAATAATTTGCAGGAGTAATTTATGCAATTTAGAAAGCAGTCATTATGTATTTCACCATTTATTGATGCTGAGAGAAAATGCAAAATTTTGTTCTTCCCTTACATCTTTGGTGCCTTTAATATCCTGTACTTTATGCAAGCAGACATTGCACACTGTGCCAGCAGCCACTGATCTCCCACCAGGTCCCCATCCACCCTACTCCCTAACACATCATTACAGACAACCTGCTCCCACATCTGCTTTGGTCTTCCCCTGCCACTCTTTGTATTACATGTCCATGCTATGTGAATCTACCCCCCTCATTTTTTCCATGATGTCTCCCACCCCTAGCTACCTCTTATATACTCCATCCTAATTATCAGCTTTCAACACCCTGCTCATAATGCCATAGCAGTCACATCTTGGCAACTTGCAATCTGTTTATGTGGCTCTTCCTCACTGCCCAACACTGATCCATACAGCATAGTGGGTCTAACCAATGCCCTGTAAAAGAAACTTCCCTTTCAACTTGATTGGGACTCTCCTATGAAAAAGGACTCCATTTGCCTGTCTCACTTCAACCAACATAAATTGATTCTATGGGTAACATCCATCTCCCCATTGCTCTGGAGCAGATCCAAAGTATTTCACCCCCTGCACCATTGTCACCAGCAACAACAAATGCTAGGACAATAATTTGATAAGAACATTATAATTGGACCACTGTCATGAGAGACAGAAAATTTAGATTATTCTAGAACTGACTCCAAATATGCCATTTTATTTCCTATAAGCAACGTATTTGAAATGTATGTCCTGAAATCCACGATATATACGAGGTATGTCCCAAAAGTAAGTGTACTGATGTTTTATTTAAATGAATATCAGTCTTACACAAAATTACAAGTTGTCCCCTTCAAAGTATGATCCCTGGGAAGTCACACAGTAATTCCAGCACTTTTTCCATTGTTTGTAGAAATACTGGAAGTCACTTTCTTTGAGTGAGTTCAGTTTGTCAGTTACAACTTTTTGTATGTTTGCCACAGTTCCGTAGTGATGACCTTTCAGTTTAGATTTCAGTTTGGGGAAGAGGTAGAAATCTCACAGAGCTAAGTCAGGACTGTAGGGCAGCTGTAAAAGTGTAAGGATGTTTTTTTTCATCAAAAACTCACGAATTGAAGTTGCGGTGTGAGCAGTGCATTGTCGTGATGCAGCACCCAATCATCTGCAATGCCTCTTCGAACTCTCTGGATCCATTTTTGAAGTCATTCCAAGACGTTTTTGTAAAAAGCTAGGTTAACGGTACATCCTGGAGGCAAAAATTCTTTGTGCACGATCCCATGGCACGATCACAAGTCTGAACATGTAGCTAAGGCCTGTAGTGATCAGTTGATATCTACCAATTAAGCATTGCACTGCCCATTAATTAATTGGAACGTCAGTACACTTACTTTTGGGACACACCTCATATTCATGATCATCATTATATCCTCTTACCCTGCCTGAGTAAGGGCAGGATCTGTCAGTTCCAGCCCTCCACTTCTGCCTATCTGACCAAATCCCATTCTGCCCTGCACACTATCATGTCCATATGTAAAACCTGCTTTCACATCTTCCTGGAAGTGATCTCACCCCTTTCCTAGTCTCACTTCTCCTTCCTGGAAGTAATCTCATTCCTTCCTTCCTGCTCTCATTTCTCCTTCCCTGGTGCCTCCAATAACCTGCATGCCCATAATGGACCCATTTCTCTTCCCATATTCTCACCATGTGCAAATACAATCTCAACCTATTGTCTTTCATATTTTCCATGGTGCTCCATACCCATTCCTAATTCTATGTGTTCTTGACATCTGGTTCATGGACTGCAGCATCCACATTTCAGCCACATGCATTTTCTTTTCATGGCTCTTCTGTGCTGCCCAACACCCTGATCCATGTGATATGGTCTCTTCTCTTACTCTTGTCTGTCTCCAATCCCACCCCCACATTGATTCTATGGACCATGTCCTCTCAAATGAAAGACAAATAGGCCTACTCTCTTCATCATATTCATGCTGTGGTTCCCTTGTCTATCACTGTTCTATTATCATGTAACTCTTCTATGCATCCTCTTAGTCATAAAGGTTTCTACATCATCAGCAATTATCATGACTGGGGTGATATTGCCCAATGTCAGTCAACAGTTAGTCCATAATTAGATTGAATACTTATGGACAAAGTAGTCCATTCCATGGATGTGGAACTAGCATCCCTCTTAGAAACTTTGCAGAGAGAAAAATTTAATAAATACACCTTGACAAATTAACCACATAATGACCAAAGGAATAAAGTAAGAAGGAATTATCATTTAGATTGTTAAATGTTATTTGTATAAAGATAAACACAAATGCATGGAGGACTTAGTGAAAAAAAAAAGTTGCATAACGAGTGAGGTGGAGTCTCACAGACTTATGAGAAAAAGTTACACAAGGGTGACGTGGAGTCTCACAGACTCCAATTTGATTGTAGCTCTAGGTATATTACAGATATAGACTTAAAATTTTGCTTCCTAATTTATTTAACATTATTTGAAGGTACTGAAAGTCCCAAGGATGGCTGAGCATAATTTAAAAAAATTATAGCAGTAAATTGATGGCAAGGAGTCTCACGGACTCCACGTTACCAGTTAAGGTTAATTAAGGTTGAGTTAATTTCTGCCTTGAAATGATCATAAGTAGATATTTTATGTGGGTAAACTTCCACTTTAATGGTTTATATTATTGCGTCGTTGGAAGCCGACGCTTCCTTGTGTTCGCTAAACACAAATGTATAACAAATGCTCGTTGCGAGGCTGATGTTGCACGATGTCGAAACGATTTATTATTCCGACCATATATTATCAAATTATTCCAACGATTCGCCGAGCACATTTAATCATTTGGATACACTTTCCCTTTTACCCGGTTACTAATTTTACCTGGCGATTGAGGTGAAAGATGCATGCAATGAATTATCTTTGGTAAAGTACCTTTACAATGATCTCTACTTTCGGTCTTTCGGTTATCCGTCCTTCTCGCCTTCGGCTCGAAGGTCTCCGCCCCACGAACAAGATACATATCAATTCTGTGAATGATCTCGCGTACCCAGGAATATCCCGTTTGTACGAATCTCGCTTTTCTATGCACAGAAAAATCTCTGAAGAATTGCTTTCTGCCCTGAAAATAATGTTTAGTCATAAAAATACTTGCTTTCGTCAATAATTTTGCCCTAAAACACCAACGAACCCAATGGAAAGTGCAAAAGAGAACAACCGGGTAAACAAATTGGAATAATTTGATAATACATCGTCGGAATAATAAATCGTTTATACATCGTTGATACACCCGTTTGTGCATTTGTGTTTAGCGAACGCAAGGAAGCGTCTGCTTCTAACGATGCAATAATATAAACCATTAAAGTGGAAGATTGCCTTTTATGTGTGCTAATATTAATCAGAGAACCTAACTTCCCAGTTTATAGGTCACACCACAACCAGTTAAGGTGGTTAGGGTCAAGAAAACATTTCACCAAAGTACAAACCTGAATTAGCACGATGAGACCTCCAAACCATGATGCTTGTGCTAAAAAATGGGCGTAGAGTTTTTCTTGGTCCGTTAAGCCATGAAAAGCCTGTTCGCAATCTAGGAGAACTACAGGCTGATTGTTTGGAAGGATAAACTGTGAAACATCTTCTGATGGCATCGTCTTCGTAGTCGTGCGATGGCCGGTGACAATATAGGGTATATTAGAGCAGGTACAGTTCTTCACACCTTTATGAAACAAGAACGAATAGATATAAACATCACATTTAGTTCTCTTTTCATTACATAACCAGAAGCGAAATGATTGCGAGTTTTTGTATTTGTCAGTGATGCGATTCACAACTGCCTTTCTGACTAACAGCTTTAAAGAGCATAACAAAAAGTGTTTACAATTCGTTTGCGCCAATCTAATCATGACGTTGCACAAATGCCTGTCGCTCCATTGTAAATCAGTAGTGTAAATCTTTTTAATCAACCGTCACCAATTGAAACAGAATAGACCACATAAGAAAACTTTGCATAACAATAAAATGAAATTACAGAATGAATAGGTATTCGAACCTACCGTTTTAAACAAACAACTGCTTTTAGATTACCGCAGGAGGAACTTCCGTCGGTGTCATACAACTAGGCGGTAACCATGACAATGAAACAGCGTCATGACAATGCGACAGCTAAGAATAGGGAAAATTCCTTATTTATTATTATTAGATGTACAATAGGACCAAGACCTCCTAAACAGAAGCAACACTGATTCTCACTGATTCATGACGTCATCCTAAATAGTGCTAAGACCTACTGAAAATAATGATGAATGCTGACGCTTGCCATTACAAAGCAATGAGATATTTATTCATAAAATATAAAATAGATTTTAAATGCACATGTAAATATTGGTTTGACTGAATAGACAGCATGAAAATATTAATTTATTTTTAAATTTTTGTAAGAAACACATGCATTTAAAACACATACTTTAATGCTTAATTTTCAATTTTAACCTCTTGTAGACGTCTTCCTCACAATATTATAATTTTGATTTTTTGAATAGCTGTGCAAGTGTCTAAACCTTAGGGAAGATTTGCTTATGTGTGGATTGTAGTGCTTCAATAGCATACTTATGAGAAAGTTTTTAAAATTAATTTCACATGAAAAGTCATAAAAGGAGCTTGTTGTTGTTGCTTGTTAGGGTTTTAGGGCCCATTGACATCAGTGGTTATTAGGGCCCAGCAGGGGTGGATCCAGAGGGGGAGCAATGCTGCAATTGTTTCTCCCTCAGTGCTTCAATGGGGTACATGTTTCAATTGATGCATGATTCAACTTTGCAACTGATGAGACATTTTTTAATTTCCTATTCCCATTTCTACACTGCCAGTCCAATCTACAGTTGGCTAAACCACTGAAGATAGGACATTGTCTAAAGGGCAGTAGAGGACGTATATAATATATGGAGTCATGGTATGTATTCAAAGGGATTCTGAATATTTAAAAGTATTTGGGACAACCATTTTTTGAAGGGCTACCTCCTTGATCTGCCCCTGGATCCACCCCTGGGTGCTCAAAAAGACATTCACCATGGAGGGAGAATATTCAGAAGGACAAGATGGATTACCAACTCTACCATAGGTAGGAAAAGGGTTAGGAGCATATGTATAGATGTTAGACATACAAGTATACAGAACATATCTAACCTAACATGTATACCTAACATCACTAACCTAACTTAACATATATATGCCTAACACAGCTCACCTAACATAACTAACCTAATCTAACATATATAACCCACCATACCTAACATAACATGTATACTTAACTTTTCTACCCCCTATGATTATTCTTTTCTTAAAATATATATGCAACATCTTGGCTGCCATATTCTTAGTTTGAATGATATGCTTTGTGTAAAACATTAGTATAAACACAGTGTATCTAATTTATATAAGCCTATGGGTTCAATATTAAATCTGCTTACCATTCAATGCTTGGTCAATCTGGAAGCCTTTCTGTTACTAGCTATAATCCATTTTGGGGTTTTGAAAAACTGAAGATATTAACTTTAGGTCCACTTCTGTAGTTTCCCTGGCATCCAGGCACAACACAATTACATGGCACAATCTAAATATTATGATTTACATTGGAAAATGGTTTGAGTTAAAAATTCAACTCAAATATCAATTTAAAAAAGACGCTTGAAATGCACACAATATGGTCGTTCACATAGTGTGCTAGCACTACTTTGTGTGACGTCACTAGCCAGTGACGTCACACTGCAAAGGCCTTGTTATCTAGGAGGCCTTGGTAGGACCCTTCTACAGTAGGACCCTTCATCTGCCGTGGTGGCATAGTGGTTAGCTCACTCAGCAACTACGCCAGTAGTCCTAGGTTCGATACTGGACCATGGTGGGTTGGCTTCTTTCGGGTGAGAGAGAGGGCGCGAGTGTGCCTTCTTTCGGATGAGAAGTAAAACCGAGGTCCCGTGTGGGTGTACGATGGCGCTTGCACGTAAAAGAACCCTCTCTACTACGCAATGGGTAGATGAGGCTAAATTTCCAGGTGTAGGAGCTCGCCCCCTGGCGTCGGTAGCATTCCCCAACGAACACTAGACCAACGATAAATAAGCGTAGGGGTGCAGCTTTGGCCGGCAACCGGCTGCAGAAAAAACTATGTCCAATATATCACTCTGTGTCCATTCAGAGGGACAAATGGGTACCCGACCCTGCCATAGGCGGGAAAAGGGTTAGGAGTTGCTTGAGTTGCTTTAGTAGGACCCTTCTATAAAGCCTGGTACACATTAGTCAAGTAGAAAGAGCAAGTGACGTATGATATGTGACGTGTCACTTGCCACAAAGAGGCAAGTAGAAAAACACTGTTTACCGGCAAGTTCATTGTTGAGAAGCTGTCAAGATGAGCACATTACAGCCCTATAGACATCAAATAGCATGTCTGCCGACCAAAAGCTGTGCAAGTCCCGCTAAGTTTTTCTGATAAATAGTCGTTCCAGCAGCAACAAATCGCAAGCAGTATTTTAGCAGTGAGGGATTGTGGGAAGGCATTACTTGCCTGAAAAATTGGAAGGGATTCTAATTGTATTGCTTGCCTTTTTACTTGGTTACTTGATTATCTCAGCTAGGTTCACATGTGTCAACTTGCCACTTGATGACCTACTTGCTCTTTCTACTTGACTAATGTGTACCAGGCTTAAGAGTCGCTCTTTCGTGACATGAAAATGGACCGTTATAATTTATGACTGTTATAACTATAATGGTCATGACCGTAAGGAAAAATTTGCCCTATTATCCCGCCTTGTCAGGGTCGGGTCTGTGGGTTCTAGCCCTCCACTCCTGTCTATCTCCCGCCAGGTCCCCGTCCACCCCACACTGCTGCCATATCCTTATGGACAACCTGTTCCCACGTCTGCCTCTGTCTCCCCTTGCCCCGGATACTACCGACCACCTGCATTCCTGGAATGGACCTAAGGAGCTCCTCTTCCCCTCTTCTCATGACGTATCCATACCACCTCAACCCATTCTCCCAAATGTTTGTCGGCGATGTCCACCACCCCCAGGCTACCTCTGATATACTCATTTTGAATTTTATCAGCTCTCAACACACCACTCATGTGCCACAGCATTCACATCTCAGCTACTTGCATTCTATTGATGTGGCTCTTCCTCACTGCCCAACATTCTGATCCATATAGCATAGCTGGCCTAACTACTGCCCCGTATAACTTTCTATTCAACTTGATTGGGATCCTCCTATCATGCAAGACTCTGCCAGCCTGTCTCCATTTCAACCATCCACCATTGATTCTATGGGTCACATCAGAGTGTATTTCCCCATTGCTTTGGAATGTTGATCCTTCTTCTAACTCTGAAATAATTTGTCATTTGTCACCTTGCATTTTAATTTTTGAAGGTTCTTGGATGACATCTTTCATGTGTTTCAAGCAGATCACAGTGCAGTATTTAGTACAGAATCAGGGTCACCTGGGTAAAGTTGTCCTTTATGGTACTAAATGATTGCATCACTGGTAGTAGACAATTTTTTGTACTACCAACTGATGAACGTATTACTAATGCCTTGTTTCATGGCATGCATCATGAGAGAGAATACCGCCTGAGCAGACGACAAAATTATGACGTCAACCACAGGTGCTAGGCGAAATTGCACCTGTTGTAGTTCCGTGGCAGGCAAGAAATCATGCGAAGTGTAAATGTTTCCAAAAATTCTGTGAGGTGGCGCCCACAGCACAAAAATCCATTAGCCAATAAAATTTAAATAGCTAACGTTGTTCGAAAAGCAATAGCGAATGAAATGCATGCGACAGTTGCAAGCAAGAAATGCAGTTGACTACCTCTCAACTCCACTTTTCGATTGATTTCTCACTACCGTGGCAAAAAAGTTAAGTTCCTACATCATAAGTTCGGTGGCATTTCGTCTGCTTGCACGTGATTTGCATCGATGTCGCGTGCCACGGAACCAGGCTTTAGGAAATGGTTACAGTGGATGCCACTTCTGATGAAAGTGAATTCTAATGGATTCGTCAGAACAATCAAATAATGAAAGAATATGAGAGTGTTTACACTGCTTGCAAGAACACATCACAACAACTTGACCATTCAAATGGGTTTGATTTTTCATTCATTTTGTGACATTCGGCAGTGACTCACCTTCCATTTTCACCATGCTGTTGCAACGGATGTAGACAAATTAAGTTTGGTATTTGGCAACAAATGTCTGTGGGACATGAGATGAAAAACTATCACAATAGCAATATTTATTGACAAAAGTGGTAAATAGTCACTCAAGATATGAACAGTACTTTAGGCAAAGGTTAAACTGCATCCAAATTGGTATGAAATAATGGTCGTAGGAATTCGTACGAATCTGTTCATATGAAATTCGTATGAATCAAGTTGACACACTACTTGTGAACATGTGCATTGAGTAGATTCACTACTGTAGAACAAGAGCAATGGATCCAGTTGAAGTAGATTATTTGTTTGATAGTTTGGCATTAAGGTTGTTGTTGATGCAGAGATTAAGAAGTCACAGTCTGTGGGTTGCACCCTTTTTCCAGTGAAGAATGAAAAATGGGGAATTTGGAAGCTCATATGAGGAGCTTAGAAGAAGTGCTCTACATTTGACTACAGTCTTTTTCATTCGAAGGTAACATGCAACAGTCCAAGGAATAGTGTATGACACATGCCTAGCAATATGGGAAACTTTAAACCAAATGCATATACCATATCCAACAGAGTCAATGCTTTCATCAATTGCAGATAAATTTTTGACTAAATGGAAATTTCCCAACTGCATTGGAGCTATTGGTGGTAAACATGTAAGAATCAAATGTCCTCCCAACTCTGGATCCCTCTATTACAATTACAAGAATTACTTTTCAATTGTGCTGCAAGGTGTTGTAGATGCTGACTACAAATTTGAAAGTATTGAGGTTGAGAGTTATGGCAAACAAAGTGATGGAGGAACCTTTTCATCTTCAGCACTTCCATAATATTGAAAGTGGCACAATGCAGATTCCTTCATGGAAGCTTCTACCAAATACCAATATTACTGCTCCTCACGTTTTTGTGGGAGATGCTGAGTATCCTTTGAAGAAGTATTTAATAACACCTTATTCACGTCAAGCTTTAACACTAAAATAAGAAAGATGAAGAAGAATGAGATGGACATTCATCCTGACAAAGTAGACATTATTGTGAAGTGCATTTGCTTGCTCCATAATAGCATTATAAATTTAGAATTTATCCCAGATATGTGTGAGACAACTGAAAATGTACAGGTATCAACTACAAATAACCGAGAATGCTGCTTCAATAGAAGTACAAATACAGCCTGAGAAGTTCGAAACAAGTTTGCAGAATACTTTGACATTGTCAGAAACAATAACTGATGTGCCATAAATGCAATAATAAAATATTGCAACCACTGAACTGCTTATTTACTGTATAATCCAAATGAAATTAACTTGCAGTACACCTATTATAGCATCTTTTATCTATTTTATTTGTTTGCTGACATACAATTAAGGACACTAGATGATGCTGTCTGCTGATCGTCTGACTGCACCCAACTCGAAAATTTTTTTCGAATTTTGCCTGAATTTCTTAACTTTCAACCATCTCTGGGGTCAAGTTGCCTTTTAAAAGGCATGATCCCCTACGTTTGTTCCAGCATATGGTAGGGCTGCAGGTGTTGGGACCACTTTCCGAGCTGGGAACTAGTTGTGGGGTTTGGCAATAAGCCTAACCTCATGACGTTCACTGCCAATACCAGTGCGGTTCAATGTGTGTCATCCACACTGTTTGCAGCCATGCTGCATTGCAGGGCCAACTCCATGCAGCAAGAATTAGAAGTTAATTTAAATTTGATTTTAATTTGCATTTGATTTGATTTAGATTGGATTTAGATTTAGGTTAGATTTGATTTAGCTTTAGTTTTGATTTAGTTTGAATTTAATTTTATTTAATTTGAAATTAATTTGATTTTGTTTGAATTTAATTTAATTTAGTTTGAATTCTATTTGATTCAGGTTGGATTTTTGATTGGGATTTGATTTAATCAGAATTTAATTTAATTATTTAAGTAATTATTTATTAGGTTAACTGGTTTGTTTGGTTTTGTCTAGTTTGTCTAGTTCGTTTGGTTTGGCAGGTTTGTTTGGTGGTTTGCCATTCAGGTGTAGGGTGTGACCCGGTGATGTGTCATGTGAGTGGGAGACATCAGCTCACACGGCAATGGCAACGATATCGAGTGTCTCCTGTGAGGTAGGATGGCACCCCCACAGGTATCCCTGTCACTATAGCTGTGGGTTCTAGATGGCTGGCTTGCGTACCCCCAGCCAGAGACGTCACACAATGTGAAGGGGTTAAGCTATGTTTGGGGACATGGAATGTCACAACCCTCTTGGGGAAAACAGGGGAGCTAGTTGACACCCTTAAACACAGACGTATTAGCATAGCTTTCCTGCAGGAAACAAAGTGGAAGGGAAATAGATCACAGGTAATGGGGGAGGGACACAAATTCATATACACAGGTAGTGAAGAGGGTCGAAATGGGGTGGGCATCATGTTAAGTAGGGAAGATCACTTCAGTTAGGAGAGTTAGTAGTAGAACAATGTTAGTAACAGTTGTGTGGCAAGGTAAAGCCCCCCAAGCAGGCCTGGGTGAAACGACTAAAGCAGATATCTGGAGGGACTTTGACAAGGTACTACAGTCAGCCAACAACACAATTAGACAGGGGGAATGAGCACTTAATTATTGGGGGTGACTTTAATGCCCATGTTGTAAAGGATGGTCTGGCATATGAGGAAGTACATGGGGATTGGGGTATGGGATGATCAATCCCAAGGGGCAAAAGGTCCTAGAGACAGCAAGAGTGCATGGCCTTGTATTAGCCAATACATGGTTCAAGAAGAGGCCTGCAGTAGGCCCTGATGCGATCCCCATGGATGTTTGGCACACCTTGGGCCCCATGGGAATTACATGGCTAGGGAAGCTCTTCAATAAGTTACCATAGGGGGACAGGATGCCTTCTGCATGGTGAGAGAGTTGGATAGTACCACTGTTCAAAGGCAAAGGTGATGCCCAGGACTGTGGAAACTAGGGGCATAAAGCTGATGAGCCATTCTATGAAGCTGTGGGAGCGAGTTATAGAACGTTGCCTCCAAGACTTAACTAGCGTCTGGGGAAATCAATTTTGGTTAACGCCAGGTAGGTCCACCTTGGAACCAATTCATTCTCTGACAGATGATTGAGAAGCATATGGGTGCACAGAAGGACCTTCATGCAAAATTCGTTGACATGGAGAAGGCATATGATAGTGTTCCCAGACAGTTAGTATGGAGTGTTTTAAGAAAGAAAGGTGTGGATGAAAGCCATATTAGGGTAGTGCAGGATATGTATGATGGTTCCATCACTATGGTGAGAACAGCATGGGAAAACACTGCAAGCTTCGAAGTGGATGTTGGTTTGCATTAAGGGTCAGCACTTAGCCCATACCTATTCACTCTGTTGATGGATGACCTGCTGATGGGAGTAGGGGAATGGGCCACCCAGTGCCTGGTATTTGCAGATGATTTGGGAAGGCTTGAGGAGTCCAAGGAAGATGCACAAAAGGGCCTACAAGACTTGAAAGCAGCAATGGAAGAAGGGGGCCTTAAGGTGAACATGAAGAAGACTGAGTACCTAGCTTTCAATTTTAGTGGCCAGTGGCAAGGAGGTGAGATTCGTTGTGGGGAAGAGGAGATTCCAGTGGTGCAAGAGTTTCGCTATCTATGATCAGTTTTCCAGGGCAATGGGAAGATAGATTCTCATGTAACCCATAGGATTAATGCAGGGTGGCTGAAATGGAGACAGGCAAGTGGGTTGTTGTTGTTGTTGCTTTAGGGCCCATCAACTACAAAGGTCATTAGGGCCCAGAAAGACACATCACCATGGTGGGGGTGTAAATGGCCATCCCACCATGATGGCAATAAAAAGGGCAAAAGGCCAATAAAAGCAATAACAATAAAAACGCAATAGCCTAATAATTATTCAGAAAAGAAATACAGGCAAAAGCCAAAACAGACATATAAAAAAGGCAAAAGCCAAAACATACACAACAATAAAAGTGGCAAAAGCCAAAACAGAGAGAAAAATAAATGTGGCAAAAGCCAAGACAAACACAGAAATAAAAAGGCAAAAGCCAAAAAAGACAGAATAATAATTGTGGCAAAAGCCAAAACAGACATTACAATAAATGTGGCAAAAGCCAAAACGAATACAGAAACAAAAAGGCAAAAGCCATATAATTCAAAAATAATTACAAAAAGGGCCTAAAAGAAATGTCACATAATTCAAATTTTGTGAAAGAGGCCAGCCTCTTTCACAAATACTAGCGAGCTCTCCACTGCCTGAGGGTTATCCCCAAGTGATGTGGAGAGCTCTGCGCTGACTCCCAGTCGCCACCTAAGTTCTCGGTATCTCTCACAGTGACTAAAGATGTGCGCCACTGTGAGAGGCTCCCAACAGAAGTCACACCATGGCTGATCCTCACCCCGTAGAATGTAGGAGTGGGTGAGGAAGGTGTTACCGATTCGCAGCCGAGCAAGCACAACCTCCTCCCTCCGCGATTGGCGGCACGAGGACACCCAGTGCACTGGAGTGTCCTTAAGTGTGCGGAGTTTGTTCGTGGTCTCCGCAAACCACTGGGCCCGCCATTGGTTGTGGACGGCCCGCCGCACCATCGAGAGAGCGTCGGAGGAGGGGACAGCAGTTTCAGGAATTTCTGGCATGTGGGCCACCTGACGGGCATGGGCATCTGCCATCTCGTTGCCCACGATGCCAACATGCCTCGGGACCCACATAAACAACACTGTCTTGCCCTGCTTACGAATCACAAGCAGCAATCTGTGCACACCCTGGACGATGGCATGTCTGCCATACAGGGTGTGCAACAGCTGAAGGGAGCATAGGGAGTCAGTCGCAACAACAAAGTGTCTGTTATGCAATACTTGGATGAGTTCCAGTGCCCTGTGCAGAGCTGTGAGTTCTGCAGTTAAGACACTGGCAACGCCTGGAAGGCTGCCCCCTATGAGATGACCAGTTGTAAAGACTGACCAACCCACATAGGAACCATCCTTCGACCCATCCATGTAAATAAAAACATGGCCTCGATAGGTCCAAGAGAGGCGTCCGAACTCTTGTTGGTACAATGACCTATCGGTACTGGTTTTGGGTAAGGCTGCCAGCATTAAATTTAAACTTGGCTCTGGCACTGTCCAGGGCGGCACAGAGGCCGGCAGTACAGGCTGAACCCTAGGTAGAGTCACACCCAGGCCGGCAAGATAGTCCATCCAACGCACACCGAATGGAGGGGGAACCCCCTGGCGGCGGTTGAATGGCCGTCTCACAATGTCACTAAAGACGGCTGGGTGTGTAGGGTGCTGTGGCTGACCTTTCAGCCGCAAAATGTATGCAGCTGCCAGGCACTGCCGCCGCACAGTCAATGGTGGCTCACCAGCCTCAGCATAAAGGCTGAGTACTGGACTTGTGCGGAACGCCCCAATGGACAACCGGATGCCAGCGTGATGAACACTGTCCAGCATCCGGAGAGTAGATGGAGCGGCCAGGCCATATACGCCGCAGCCATAATCGAGACAGGATCGAACGAGTGATCTGTATAGGCGAAGCATCACCGTTCGATCTGCCCCAAAACCAGTTCCCTGCAGGCACCGCAGAATATTAAGGGAGCGAAGGCACTTAGCCTTCAGCTCCTTCAAGTGCGGGACCCATGTCAGACGGCTGTCAAAACGGAGACCAAGAAAGCGGGCCGCCTCTACAACTGGCAGGAGGCGGCCATCCAGGGTAAGCTGAGGCTCAGGGTGAAGCCCTCGCTTACGACAGAAATGCATGACAGTTGTTTTGTCAGGGGAGAACTTATAGCCACGCGAGGCAGCGAACTCGTGGGCACTGTTTAGTGCGAGTTGCAACTGGCGCTCAATGCTGTGCATCGTGGCAGCCCAGTACCTGATTGAGAAGTCGTCCACAAATAGGGACGACTTGACCGGGGGGTGAACAGAGGATGGTAGGCCGTTCACCGCAACAGCAAAAAGCGTCACACTCAAGACGCTCCCCTGTGGGACACCATTCTCCTGCAGAAAGGCAGAGGAGTAGGTGTTACCCACACGCACTCTGAAGGTCCGGCAAGTGGGTCCTGTGTGACCGTCGGATCCCAATAAAGTTGAAGGGCAAGGTCTACAGAACCGTTGTTAGGCCTGCTATGCCGTATGGGTCAGAGTGCTGGGTAGTTAGGAAGAACCATGAAAGGCAAATGCAAGTGGCTGAGGTGTGAATGCTGTGCTACATGTGTGGAGTGTCTAGATCCGATGGGTCAGAAATGATTACGTTAGAGGTAACTTAGGGGTGGGGGACATTGCAGAAAAGATGTGAGAGAATCAGTTGAGTTGGTATGGGCATGTGATGAGGAGGGAAGAGGAGGAGCTTATTAGTTCCATTGTGGGACTGCAGGTGACTGGGGGCACCAGAGGTAGAGGAAGACCAAAGTGAATGTGGGGGCAGGTGGTGCAGGCGGACATGGAGGCGTGTGGGGTGCAGGGGGACCTGGTGGGTGATAGGCGGGAGTGGAGGATTTGAACCCGCAGACCAGACCCTGCCTCAGGTGGGAGAAGGGTGTGATGATGATGATGTTTGCTGACATACAATTATTCAGATAAACATGATGTAAAAGTGATAGGAGAATACAATTGAAGAAAACAACATAATAAAAGTCTGGCACTGCCTCTGTCACTGGTATTGACACTGGTCAGACCCTGACAGTGTGCCCAGGGGCACAGTTAATCACAGGGGCAGATCTAGTAGGGGATCAAGGGGTAGCACTTCAAAGAGTGTGCCCTAAATATTTTTAAATATACAGAATCCCTTATAATAAATCTAGCAAGCAATTACAACAGGTCCTCTACCACCCCTTGGATTGCCACTGTTGCAGTGGCAGTATAGAAATGGGGTCAGCAATACAAAAATACCTCATTATTTGCAAAGTTGAATCATGTATTAGGTGAAATATGCACCCCATTGAGGCACTGAGGGAACAGCAATTGCTGTATTACTCCCCTCTGGTTCTGCCCCTGGTAAATCAGGAATACTGGCTGAGAGGTGTTGGCATAGCTGGTATAGTATTAATAAATATTGGAAAATGAAATGTTATTTACTTACCTTTTGAGCTCATTTTCTCAGCAACTTCATTCCACAACTTTTAATTTAAATCATGATTGTGATATAGTCTAGATTTTTGGTCCCATAGAGATCTTATATCCTCAACCAGTGTGATAAGGTTTTCAGAGTCCATAATTATGTATTAATGTTAAAACTACTTATAATACTTAGGAAAAATATATAACTCTATAGTATATAACTGTAATATTGTATATCTGAAAAGTATATCTGTAGTTTTAAATACATGATACTAGAGCAACTTTCAATTGAGCAGTTAAAAATAGCAGTATTCATATGACAACTGACAAAAAAGAAACAAATACACTTGAATGCATGCAACTAAATGACGAATTCATGCATATTCGTAAAAAGTCGACTGAAGAAATCTAACCATGCCCATTGGCATGTATGAACTTGTTCCCCATCGGTTGGTATGTATGAAGTCATAAACATTCTTATGACCATTTATTTGCACCAACTCCGATGCAATACAACCTTAGCCTTACAAAGTTCTTCATACACAATACTCTGTTAAATTATTTTTCATCAATATTGTAGCTTTATTTCCATACGCCTTATAATAAATGGTATTGAAACTGAGTTTCTCCAACTTAACATATTTCTTCATCCCAATTGATCTACAATAATTTCAATAATGGAGTTCCAAGATAGTAAAGATCGTCTGCATTCATCATTGCTGAAAGTTGCACTGATATTCAGAATTCATGCACACAGTAACCGCTGTGTTCTGACGAATAGATTGGAGCCATTCAGACGAATTCGACTTCGTCAGAACCTGCATCCACTGTAACCATAGCCTTATACTCGATACTGGGCCTGTTTACATTTGTAGAAGTTATACTGAAATTATATAACAAGTCAAAATTATGACGAAATTGTAGAAATTATATCACAAATTGTAGAATAATTGGATTGCAGATAATTAAATCTCAAAAATTGTAGAATTGTAGAAATTGTCAAAATTATAACAAAATTATAATGCATTATAGAAATTTTCAAAATTATTACGAAATTATCTGTGACCCAATTTCTACAATTCTACAATTTCTGTGATTTAATTTTCTGTGATATTCTCTGTGATCCAAATGTTCTACAATTTGTGATGTAGCCTTTGAGTGTTATAATGCGGCACCTTAGAGAAGAGTCCGACAGTACTTTATTCATTCTGGCAGTCCTTCTGGCAACACAGTTTACAAGTTGACAATTCTCCCATTCAAGAATGCTTTTAGGGTTAAAAGAATTCTTTCTTACTGAAAAAGAGATTTTAATTTCTTATTTTTAGTGAAGTAGATAAAAATATGAGGTAATAAAGAAGAATGAAATGCATCTAAATACAATGTATGTAGTAAAAGTGAAAGAAAAATTAAAAGGGACAAAAGGGATTTGTAAGAACCAGAAGCTACTTCCAGGAGTTGGGGATGATTTTCCAGAGGCATCAGTAACAATTGGCTGGGATAACATGATCATGGGATCAGTGAGACAGAAACCTACATTCTCACATGATTTGGCATATTCATATTTCAAACCTAGCTCTTCTCTAACACATTTAATACAGTTGGGCCATTCTATAAGTGTCGGTCTTTGGCGACATGAAAATGGATTTTGTTGTTTGTTGGAGTTTAAGGTCCCATCAAGTATGAGGTCATTAGAGACCAATCCACTGTATAGTTCTAATGCATATACTGCACAGACACTACACAATAAAAGTGGCAAAAGCAAAACAGACACAGAAATGAAAAGGCGAAAGCCAAAATGATACAAGAATAAATGCAAAGCTGTCTAAAAGTAAACCGTGCATAAATCAAATTGTGTGAAAGAGGCCAGCCTCTTTCAAAAACAACCAGCAAGCTCTCCACCACCTGGGGGTTATCCCCAAGTGATGTGGAGAGCTCTTGACTGACTCCCAGTAAGCAGATGTGTGACACTGTGAGAGGCGCCCAACAGCAGTCACACCATGTTTGATCCTCACCCCTTAGAATGTAGGAGTAAGTGAGGAACGTGTGATCGATTTGCAACCGAGCAAGCACAACCTACTCCCTCCATGACTGGCAGCATGAGGATATCCAGTGCACTGGAGTGTCCTTCAGTGTGCAGAGTTTGTTAGTGGTCTCTGCAAACCAGAGGGACCGCCATTGTAAATGGATGGCCTGCCACACCATTGGAATGGGTTGTGTTGTGTATATCTGGCAAGTGGGCCACCTAACAGGCATGGGTATCCACCCTCTCATTGCCCATGATACCAACATGCTGGGACCCACATAAACAATGTGTGCACACCCTGGATGATGGCATGTCTGCCATAACGGGTGTGCAACAGCTGAAGGGAGGATAGGGAGTCAGATGAGTGATGAGTTCAGATGGCTGATGAGTTGCAGTGCTGAGTTCCAGTTAAGACACTGGCAATGTCTGGAAGGCGACCCCATGTGAGATAACCAGTTGTAAAGACTGACTAACCCACCGAGGAGCCATCCTTCAACCCATCCTTGGAAATAAAAACATGGCCCCAGTAGGTCAGAGATAGGCGTACAAACTCTTGTTGGTACACAGACCTATAGCGGTACTGGTTTTGGGAATGGCTTCAAGCACAAAATCAAAACTTGGCTCTGGCACTGTCCAGGGCAGCACAGAAGCCAGCAGCACAGGCTGCACCCTAGGCAGAGTCACTCCCAGGCCAGTAAGACTGTCCATCCACTGCATGCCAAATGGAGGGGGAACCCCTAAGTGGCAGTTGAATGGCCATCTCAGAGTGCGACTATAAATGGCTGGGTGTGTAGGGTGCTGCGGCTGACCTTTCAGCTGCAAAATGTATGCAGCTGCCAAGTATTACCGCTGCACAGTCAGTGGTGGTTCACCAGTCTCAGCATGACTACTGGACTTGTGTGGAATGCCTTGTGTGAAATGCTGAGTACTGGACTTGTGTGGAATGCCTCAATGGACAAGCAGATGCTGGGATGATGAACACTGTCCAGCATCCAGCATCCAGAGCCAATTTAACATTCGTTCCATTGTTTTGCAAAGACAGCTCATCAATGAAATGGGTCTATAATATATAGGAAGGCTACTGTCCTTCCAAGGTTTTTGGAGTGGGCTTACAATAGCCTCCCACCAGCCTGCAGGGGCTTCATACTGCTGCAAAATGTAATTAAATACCTCAAGGAGTTAACTAACACCTTTCTCTGGTAGGTGTCGTAGCATTTGATAGTGGATGCTATCTGTACCGGTGGCAGTGTCCCTGGCTCTTGTTCGAGCTGCCTGCAGCTCCCAAGGGGTAATGGGTTGTTATACCCCTCACCAACATCACCTGCAAAATTAAGTGAGTGGCGTTCTGCAGCCTGTTCGGTCTGCATAAATGCTGCTATGTAGTGCAAGGAACTTGAGATGGCTGTAGGAGTCCTTGCCAGTTCCTCAGCCACCTCATATGGCAGAAGTAGGTGTCCCCCTTGCATGAGGAGACCAGAGCACATGATGGTAAAGACCTCCCTTGGATCTTCCTCACCTTTTCCTAGACTTTCTTGGAGAGCATGTGAGGGTAAGTCAGGAGATGTACTGACTCCATGAGGAGCGTTTGTCCTCCTTAAATCACCTTACGTGCATATGCCTTGGCTCAGAGATAGTAGACACGATTGGTGTCAGTAGGACGAGACTGGAAGCTATGAAGGGCTCGCCAGCGAGCCCGAATCGCACTCCAACAATCCTCTGTCCACCATGGCACTCATGCTTGTGGTGGGTTGCACGAGCTCTGGGTATGGATGCCAACGCTGTCCCAAACCACCAATTCTATGAAGTGACTCGCTAGGTCATTGACCCCATCAAAATCACAGTGGGCGAAAGTCGATATGGCAGGCGAACTCCTCCCAGTCTGCCCGATGCAGGCACCACCATGGTGGGTGTTGGGGCCCATCTCCACTTCTAATCTTGATGGGAAAGTGGTCACTTCCACAAGGGTCTGACAGAACCTCCCAATGCAAACCTGGTGCCAACCCAGGATAGCAGATGGATAGGTCTATACATGAAAGACCGCCAGTGGCAGTCATCACATGCATGGGGACACCATCTGGGGACACCCCCTCTCACAGGGTGGCTTCCTTGCTGTGAGGTGTCTGCATATAAAGTGTACCCTCATAAGGAAATGGGGGTATCACTATGACACAGGATCTCCTGGAGGGAGATGCAGATGGGGTTGTGTCATGAGATCAGCAGTGTGATCTCTTCCCTGTTGTGGGAAAACCCTCGACAGTTCCATTGTAGGAAATTTACCATCAGGTGGACTTAGGTGGATTATTTCTATTCCTCCCTTTTCTCCATCCCACTGCAGAAATCCCTTCAATTGGGTCTTCCTCCATCTCGTAGAAGAAATCCCCATCGTGCCCCAGTTGGGGCATGCTACCACCCCATGCTCTCTGCCATTGGCCAGGGAGAAGGGGTGGATGAACCAAGGACATGCACCCCACTGCAGAAGTGGGAGTTGTCCCTAGTTTCTTTTCTCCTCTCTCACCCACACCCCCGCCATGGAGGGGCCGCCTCGGCTGAGACAGGGAGGGAGGCCTTCAAGGGAGATACTTCACTGTGCTGAGAGGCATCTCGGCCTCCAAGGAAGCTGGCACAGCCATTATTGGGGAGCCCATGCATGGGCTGGAGGCAGTGGTGTAGCCGGAAGAAGCCATGGAAATGGGGTCGGGGTCCATCTGGCAGCCAATGCTAGTATGGACCAGCACCCCATTGACCCCCAATTGGAACGAGGGGGTAACAAACAGATGAGAGGGGGGAGCTGAGGTAGCATGTCCCTCTGGGTGTAGACACAGTAGCTGAATTGATAACACCTGCATAGGAGACTCCACGACTGGAGGTCCTTGGCAAGGCTAGCAGCCACCATGCATTCTGAAAGCTGATACCCTTCTGGACACACAACTCCTGGATTGCATGTTCCTGCAGCGAAGTGGGGCAATCAAAAGAAGAGGCGGGGGGGGGGGTGCCCTTACAGTTGATACAAAATGGTGCAGTCTTACATGACTCAGCAGAGTGGTCTCCCTGCTCACAAGTTCCACACATGGCCTTGGCATAACTGGAATTCTGGCAATGGCCATAGCACTGGCATTTGAAGCACTGAAGCAGGCTCCGTATAAAGGCATATACAGGTAAGTGGAGATAGCCAGCGATGATGTACTCTAGCACCTTGTACTCTAGCTTTTGGTGTGGCAGATAGCCACCACACCCTGGTAATTGAACCCCTCCACTTTTTGCAATTCTGGCAAGGCAGATGCCTCACTGGCAAGGCCCTTGATGGCTTTAGTGATAAGGAAGGGCGACGCCTTCCCTATGGCTGCACCATCCTCCCTTGATATGGATAGAAAGTGTGGATGTTGGTTTGATTGCATGTAAGTTTTTAGATGCAGGAACATGCTTCGCATTGGCAGTGGATCCCTGCACCTTAAGGCTAAGAGGTCGTTGCCTCTTGTTAACGGCAGGTGCTGATGCCATAGACGGCAAGGGTGAATTCCGTGATCCAGTTGGGTGACTGGGGGAACATGGCCTCTTAGTTGGAGCAGTGTTTGTCTCCATCAGCTCAATAGCAGCTGGCCCACTCGGGTGGGACCGAGCTTGCCATCTTCTGGCTCAACACATGTTAGTAAATGAGAAGAAGGTAATGGGGTGGGGTTATTTGATGAGGCCCCCAGCCTCTGTTTACTTGCCATAATTTAAATTCATTATGAATTAGCTGCCCTACAGGTCTCACCCACCACAGGGATGCCCAATCAAGTCATTGAGATTTGTCAGACAGGATACTGGAAGGGTGGCATAATCCCCGAGTACCGGACCATTGGCATTCAGGTTTACTGCTGGTCCACTTGCAGCAATCCTAGTGGGCATAACCACTTATGTGCCCCTGGCCAGTTGGCCAAGACCAGGTATCTGCCTTGGCCGCCTGTTTTACCTGGAAGCTGTTGCCCAAGTGATGTGTTGGGGCTGTAGGTCACAACCTTAATCCTTGATGTCTGTCAGCCACCTCACCAGTGTGGGGTGGTCCAGAGTAATTGCAGGACATGCACCTCCTCAATCACCAGGATCTGCATTTCCCAGGGGCACAGGTTTCTATGAATGGCTAACACATGGGTAGGTGGTTATTTACGGTCACCTCAGTGAGGATCCTACATCAACCAAGAACAAGTCAAACAGTCATCCAGTAAAGGACACAAGAAGGGCACTCACAACTATGATGATGGTATCGTCCCATCCTAAACACAAGTCATGGGCAAGGATGGTAGTGGTGTTGTCCAATCAAGGGCAAGAAAAAGTCACCCCTTCCAGTCACCTCTTATGACATGCAGGTATGCAGTGTGCCTATTCTACCCCAGGCACACATGGGGAGGGGTATGCCTGAAGCTGCCCTATCTCTAGCCTTGGCAAGCTTCAAGTCTTCTCTCCTTCGTTTATCTATAACTGCTGATAGAGGGCCTCATACTAATGGTGCTTACCAGGGCAAAGATGCTCTTATTGGCGGTCTTGAGGACTGCTGACCTGTATACAAAGTGGTGACCTATCCCATTGTTAAGATGTTTGTTTGGTTTTTTATTCCCTTAAATTATTTTATGCAGTATCCCCTGCTTAAGGTTCTCAGCCATTGTGGGTGTTACATATTTTTGTGTAAACAGTGGGGTGACATTTATTAATGCTAAGTTTAAAAGTTTTAATTTCCATTTAATAAAAGGTATCCCTTACAAGTTCACAAACAAGAATTTTTTTCCATTACTAAATCAATACAAGTTTATTAACTGGCATATTCAGTTATCAAATAGTTACAATTAAATTAATTAATGCAGTTTTATTACAAGTTCATTTAACTACCTCACTGTAACGTTACTAAATCGTTACAATTTCATAATTAATCCCTGAATTGTTACAAGCTCATTAAGTGATGAATTTTTCTTAAAAAATCATAAAAATTCCATTAAAGATTCACTAGACTATTAATTGCTCTTCATAAACCATTAAAATTCCTTTAAAGATTTGCTCAACTATTAATAGCTCTTAATAAACCTTTAAAATTCCATTGAAGATTCACTAAACTATTAATTGCTCTTAAAAGACCATTAAAATTCCATTCAATATTTGCTAAACTATTAATAGATCTTAATAAACCATTAAAATTCCATTAAAAATTCGC
>JAAFCE010006156.1:220418-235671 GCA_013389805.1 Trigoniulus corallinus | reverse complement strand
CTATTAATAGATCTTAATAAACCATTAAAATTCCATTAAAAATTCGCCAGCATTAAAATTTCATCATCAAAAGCCAATCATTAAAATTCTGTTAAAGGTTCGATAAACTATTAATAGGTCTTAATAAATTATTAAAATTCCGTTATAGGTTCACTAAACTATTAATATGTCTTAATAAATCATTAAAATTCCTTTAACCCTCCATTGCTACACAGCAGTACTGGTGTACCCAAGGGTTTTTCTTTTTCCTCTCTCTTCTCTGTGGGTGACCCTGGCAAAATGGGATTCACTGTATTTTCACATTGTAGTTTGAACTTTCTGTTAAGTCACAGATTGGTGGTTAATTGCTTTTCATTATTCAAATAATGATGGGTGGGGTACTCCTGTACCCCTGTGTAGCATTTGTGTAATGTTTAAATGACCATAGGAATTGCATTGAAAGCTTGCACGCCTTGCAGGAAAAGCCATTCACAGCACATAAAGGGCAAAATATCCATTTTTTTAAATGGCTGATTAAAATTATTCAAATTGCTTATAATGATACTTTTTCTGTGTTTCTGATCACTGATTGAATTATTCTTTCATAAAATTGCACTGTAAATGCAGTAAATTCATTGTTAAGTATGGTGAACTGGGTTTGAAATTGGGGTACACCTGTACCCCTGTGTAGCATAATGGGGGTCATTTTCGAACAGTAGCAATGCTGGGTTAAAGATTTGATAAACTATTAATTGGTCTTAATAAATAATTAAAATTCCATTAAAGATTCGCTAAACTATTAATAGGTCTTCATAAATCATTAGAATTCCATTAAAGATTTGATAAACTATTAATAGGTGTTAATAACTCATTAAAATTCTGTTAAAGATTCACTAAACTATTAATAGGTCTTAATAAATCATTAACATTCCATTAAAGATTCACTAAACCATTAATTGCTCTTGTGAAACACATATCTATATAAATGTGTAAAAAAGTTTTCATCTTCTTTATCTTTATCTTGAGTTGCAGGCCCTTCTGTTGTTTGGGAGTCCTGGTAAGGCTTCCCAACTTCTTGGAGTCGTTGGTTGCAGTCCAGAACACTCCTCCTGAGGTGGATCCTTGGCTGCGTTCTGTCTTCTGGATCTCTCCTCTGTGGCTCTCTTCTTCTTGGCATGCTCTCTGGTTCTCTCTCCTTGTTGGTCTGCTATTCGTCTCTCCTGATCTGCTCTCTCGATCTTCTTTTAAGCCTTTGCCTTTTTCCATAAAAGGTCCTGGTTTGAAAAAGTTCCTGTTTTGAAGTTGAATGTTGCAGATGTTTTTCATCTTGAGGTCCTCTCTCCTTAAGAAGTTTTCCCTCTGCAATGAAAGCCTATTTTCATATCATTAATTAATTAATAAACATTAGGTCAGCATTAGATATTTAAATTAAGGATTCCTTTTTTTTGTTGATGGCAGCATGTGAGATGGACTTGCTCCAGATGATTTTTAAATTGAGATGGTTTTTTTATGGAAGTTTATTAATGAGAGGAAAAAAATATTAAATTGAAGATCTGCAGATGTTCATGATCTGAAATAAGGTTTTTGTTTTATTTTTTTGTTTGGGTATTTTAGGGATGCTTTGGGCCCTTCTTCTTGAGGCCATTTTCATAAATAAAATTGTGAGGGTCCTTTTCAATTATATTCATGTGGAGCAGTTCACAATCCTCCCCTTAAGAATCTTTTTAGTACTAAAGGGACTCTTCTTTTACTGAAAAACAAACTTAATTTTTTTATTTTTAATGAAGTGGAAAGACAACATGATATGATAAAAAATAATGAGATACAACCAATTATAATGTAAATCACAAAGGTAAGTGAAAAGCTAAACAATGACCCAAAAGGATTCATAAGTATTGACCAGAACTGTTTCCAGGGGATGAGGTTGATATTCCAGAAGTACTGGTAGTAATTGGGTGGGATAATTTGATTAAATGGTCAGAAGGGCAGAAATCCACATTTTGACATGATTTGGAATATTTGTATTTCAAGCACAATAATTCTCTAACACATTTTACATTTGCTTTAAACTGAATTGAGATTTCTCTTTCTTTGGTTTCTAAATTTACTGTTGGAGTAAATAGCATTATATTTGGAAATTCTACTTGGGCCATTCCTGATTCACATGAACTGAGAGCAGTCAAGTATAGTACTGCAGGTGTTAAGCAAGTGTAACAACCTTTTACTTCTTGAATTTTTATGATAGATGGACAAACCATTTGGTAGTTATTTTGAATTTATAATTGTGTAGAGATAAGTGCTCTACAAGGGGACTGCTGGATAAGGCATTAGACATTAATTATGCACCAAGGCCTGTAACAAATGTCTGAAAATGGTAACTTTTTGTAAGCATTGACTGTATTTTTCTACTAAGGCATCCATATAGCTTTTAATATGAATACAATGTAGGACTCCTTCATAAAATCTACCAGTTACCATTTTTTCATCAATAATGAATTTTTTTGACCATCGTGATGAAGCTTGCACGTCACCTATTTCTCCATACTTGGGTCTTCCTTCATGGACACTTTATCAAGATAGGCTATATATGGATCTGCTGCATTTTGTATTACTTCATGGGGTTGTAATTCTACTGATTGGGCTTAATTCCAAGTAATGGTATTGTTTTTGTATATGATTTTTATTTATAAGGTGGGTTTACAAGAATATCCTTCAATGCTTTTTACTGTGTATGTATGTTGGTAGATAGGTTTTAAGTATCATCTATAAAATAAACAAGCTTCGCTATCTATTATATAACAGCTTGTTGATCCAGAGTCACCAAATGTACAATCTGTTATTCCTGGCCATTCTCTCGTTTCCTAAGTAATTGAACTAAAAGTATATCCTCGATAGCATTGACTTTCTCCTTCCACAATTTTGATTTTGCGGGCAAGCTGTGACAGCTAGTTTCTGCATTTTAACTGGGGATGTAAGGTAAAGCAAACTCTGTGTATACTAATTCTATAGTGAAAATGTAATTTCCTTCTTTATCTTGTATTGTGAGACATGCTCCATATTGCAGATTTTGAATGGTTAATTTAACTTGGGTGGTAATAGAACAAACTTGATTGTTTCCTTCCCCTTTGCATGTTAATACTTCAGATTGAATGATACTTTGTGTTACATTGGAGATCTATGGCATTGGTGGTAGTCATGAAAATGCACATTATGCTGAGAAGTTCAACACCTGTATTTCTGAGTTGAACCCTTTGGTTCATTTCATTGATTGTTCATTGAAGGTGAATTATATTTTCTCCAACAAAATCTAAAGCCATGGAAAATTTTAAGGTACCCTTCCTTAATTGGTATGTTATATAGAGTATAGAGATAAGAGTTTTAAGGACATACACTAAAGCTTTTATAATCAAGCTTACAAAAATACAATTATAAGACCTAAGATGATTATAATGATGCCATAAATGATGCATTGTACTTTTCTAGGTAAGCAATGTATATAATTAAAGACGTCTATGCAAAATAAACAATTTACAAATGGACAGAATGATTTCCCATCTATGTCAAACATTCCTTCAGTCACTTGGCCACTTTTTTCAATTACTATGACTTGTAGTTTTCCTTTGTTTAGTAAATATTAATCAGGAACTATTATTTGATTGTTTTCAATTACCAACTTATAGGAAGACTCTACTCCACCTATACAAAAGATTACCATTACAGCCATTTGAAATGTAACAGGCTTGTGGAACTTTTTTTCTGTCCAAGTTACTTACATCACTAGGATTTCTATGCTGAATAGTCTATGTGAAGGAAGTCTAGGTTGCACATAAGGATCTTCCTTTTTATAGTAGCTGCCAGGGTAGGATATGATCTAGGGATTTATATAAGCTCTTCCCTTGAATTCAGCATGCATAGAGGTAAGGGCTTTATATGAGTATATGGTACAAGAGCATGAGCTTTTTTGGTTGCAACTCATTACTGAGCCATACTGTGCATCTCCAGCACATGGTTTATCATTAGAACAGCCACATTCCTTTTTAGATCTGCTATTTTGACATTCAAATATAAAATCATTTCCTTTATGTGAGGTTATCATTTCCTTGAGGTCCACTATTTCAGATTCTTAGGCTATGACACAGTCTTGACATGAGGTTTCATTCTCAGTGCATAGAGTTGATGGGAATATAAAATTTAATGGTTGTTGAGGAAGATGTTTTGTGCAATTAAAAAGTGTTGATTTCCCATCTGCATATGGTGATATCTCTTCTAGTTACTTCGTGAGTGGTCAGGGCTAGAGTTATTAAGGGTAGAATCTTGGTGGCTAATATCATGAACCTGCAAGAGAGAAAGAGCTTGATCATTTCATTTGCAATAGTGATAACAACCTGGACATCTTATCTAAAATAGCTTGTTATGTTGTAGTCATAGGGGATGTTTCTGTTAGGGAAGTTGAGGGATTATTTGGGAGTAGATTTTTTGTGGGTGATAGTTGTCCTAGGGTTTCTTTTTCATTATTTTGTTCTTGCAGGAGTTTGATCTATGGTAGTTCTTGCAGTTCTTTTTCTTGGTCTTCTTTTGCTTCCTGACACTGATTCTTTTGTTGATTCCTTTTCTATTGATGCATCACTAATTTTTCTTCCTTCTCCATCAGGTCTCTCTTCGATTCTTTTTTTCCAAGAGGTTATTGATTAGAGGAATCCTTTGCCCAGTTTTACTAAACATTCTATAATCAATTCGTTCCTGGGGCTTTGTTCTCCGGGATCAAAATTGCTCAATTTCGTGAACAATCACCCGACTTTGAGTTCCTTTAGCATTTTCATTAGGTTGTAAGACTAATTCCTCAGGTCGTGAGTCTGGGATACAATCATTTCCATTTTCTGAATGGATGCTTCCAGATGTCTCCAAAGTTGATGCTTGCAGCTGATTGAGGATTCTATGACAAGCATTTTCCAAATCCTCATGCATATTGTCTTCATTTGATTCTTCTTCCCAGATATCACCACTTCTCTGGATTGAAATTTTTTCTTCATTTTCTTTGTATTTTATATTACAAAGGCTGGGGAAAATATCGTTTATTCCCACCTTCCTCAGCCTCTTTATGTGCACATCTTTTATTTCCCATGGATTTGCACATTTTCTTATTCTATAATTTACCAGTCCAAATCGGTGAATTGCACAATATGGTCCTGAAACTTGCTTACTAAGTTTTCTTTTTAACTCACCTCCCACCTTGGGAGTGTACAAATATATGATATCTCCTTCTTTTATTTTGATATCTTTTAATTTCTTATTTCTTGTTTTTCTTGCATTTTCTTTGACTGGTATTCAAGGATTCTCTGGCCATCTCAAAGGCAAGTTGCATATGTTTGGTTAATTCTTCTTTAAAATCTTCTGAATAGAGAGGTCTCCTAGTGGTTTGCAGGAGGTTGTGAGGTAGTAAGGGGTCTCTTCCATATGTTAAGAAGAATGGAGTTTTGTGAGTTAAGGCATGTACAGCACAATGGTATGCAAATAACAACAGGGGTAATTGTTCATCCCTATCGTTTTGAGCCTTATTCACATAATGTGACAACATCTGTGCAATAGTTCCATTAAATCTTTCCACTTGTCCATCACTTTGAGGGTGATATGGTGAAGTAAAGGTCGTTTTTGATTCCAAGAGGTTCACAGAGTTGGTGAAACAGTGTAGTGGTAAAGTTTGGACCTTTATCTGTCAACAGTTGCTCACATAACCCATGTCTTGAGATTACTTCATTCACCAAAATCTTGGCAACAGTTTCAGCTTTCTGGTCCTGATTTGCAAAAGCTTCCATTGTTTTGGTCAAGTAGTCAGTGAACACTATGATGTATACGAGGTGTGTTAGAAAAGTAATGAGACTGATCTTTTATCTAGCAAAGTTTTTGTTTTTTTTTTCAAACATCAATATTATCTCCTTTAAAGTAGTTCCCTTTGGCAGCTATGCACCAGTGGAATCATTGTTCCCAGTCTTAGGAGCAGTGATGGAAGCTTTCAACTGGTAGGGCATTTAACTGGTCAGTCACAGTCTTTTGAATGTTCTCCAGGGTTCCAAAATGACATCCTTTTAAGACATGTTTTAATTTTGGGAAAAGAAAAAAGTCACAAGGACTCAAATCAGGTGAATAGGGGGTTGAGGAACAACAGGAATGCATTTTAAGGTCAAAAATTCCCTGATGGAAATGACCATGTGACATATGGCATTGTCATGATGAAGCATTCACTTGTCTGCAATGTCTGGTCTCACACAAATCACTCTGTTCATGAGCCTTTCAAGGACACCTTGATAAAACACTTGATCAACAGTTTGCCCTGTAGAAACAAATTCTTTATGCATGATATCTCTACTGTCAAAAAAGCAAATCAGCACTGTTTTCATCCTTGATTTGCTCATTCAAAATTTTTTTGGTTTAGGAAAAGAGTGGAGTGTGCCACGTCTTGGTCACTGTCAATACTTTTTTGGCACCATGGAGGTTTTTTGAAACTATGGAGAACAGTCAAATGACTGTGACTGACTATTTAAAAGCCCTACCAGTTGAAGGCTTCCATCTCTGCTCCCAAGAGTGGGAACAATGACTCAACCAGTGTATAGCTGCCAAAGGGAACTACTTTGAAGGAGATAATATTGATGTTTGAAAACAACAAAAACTTTGCTAAATAAAAAATCAGCCTCATTACTTTTCTAACACACCTCATATGTTTCCTTTGAGGGTACATGGCAGGGGTGCTAAAATGTCTAAACCTATTCTTTGGAATGGGAAGGTTACTTCTGGTAGACTTTGGATTGGCACCATTTTTCTGCATATTTTCCTCTCATTGTGTGAGACACATGCATCATAATACCTTTTTATTTCTTCTGATTGGTTTTCCCAATAAAAATGAGGTAATATTTTGTCGAGAGTTTTCTGATATCCTAAATGCCGGGATAGTTTTGAATCATGAGCATGGTGAAGAATTAAACCCTTTAAAGTATCTGGCTCTACTATTGCTTTTCATCTTTTTCCACCCATTAATGTTGAGTTTTCCATTTTCATCACCACCCCTTCAGCCTTGAAGTAATAATCCTGACATTGCTTTGGCCCCATGCCACCATGTTTAGCATCTACTAAATTTTGATAAATTTCTTGTATCTGTGGTGATTTCAACTCATGCATCTTTATAAGTTCTAAATTTATTGCAGCAGGCAATTCTCCAGTGGATTCTGGTTTCAAAGTTGTGTCCTCTTCCACCAACAAGTAAAATTTTGATAGTTCATTTTCAGTGACATTTCCTATGGTGAAGTGTTTGTTTGTTTGTTGGTGTTTAAGGTCCCATCAACTACGAGGTCATTAGAGACCCGTCCACTGCATAGTTCTAATGCATAGACTGCACCGACACTACACCAATGTGACGATTATTGGGTATTAGCAGTACCCAGCTTTCCCGAGCGACCACCCATGTCAGTACTAACTGGGCTTGCGTTGCTTAACTTCAGTGATCAGACGAGAACTGGTGTGTCCAATTCAACTCGCCGCTCCCATGGTGAAGTGTTCTTCTCTCATGTTTTCTTCAATGATTGACAGGGCATTGTTCTATTTTTTGTACCAGGCTTGTAGATAACGTCAAAATCAAAGGTTTGAAGTTGTAGAGCCCATCTTGCTACCATTGCATTATGATGTGTTTTCATCATCAGATATCTTAAGGGTGCATGATCAGTAATGAGAGTTAAATGTCTTCCAGTTAGATAATACTTCAAATGCATGATTCCAAAAATGCAGGCAAGAGCTTCTTTTTGGGTTGTAGAGTATCATACTTCTGATGGTTTCTGCTAGCAAAGGCTACAGGTAAACATTGTCCTTTTTCTGGTTGTTTTAGCACTGTACCTATGGCATATCTGCTGGCATCTGTGGTTAAGAAAAATGATTTTTTCCAGTCCCCTAATTGAAGCACAGGGTAACTTGTTAGTTCGTTTTTCAATTCTTCAAAGGCTTGCTGGCAAGCTGGTGTCCATATGAATTTGGCATCTTTTCTGGTCAGATCAGATATTGGTTTTGCTATTTTGGCATAGTTTTGTATATGGCGTCTGTAGTATCCTGCCATCCTAAGAAAGGATTGAATTTTCTTCACAGTTTTAGGAATTGGAATCTCATAACTGCCTATATTTTGTTTTGCTGGGGACAAATGGTGCCTTTAGATATAACATGGCCTAAGTAATTTATTTTGGTATTAATGAGGTTACATTTGGAGGGCTTTACTTTTAAGCTTGCTTTTTGCATCTGCTGAAGAACAATATCAAGGTGGTTCATGTGCTCTCCTATCATTTTATTTTATACTAGCAAATCATCAATGAAAACCATACATATCTTCCCTAAACATCCTTCAAATAATTTATTAGCGACTCTTTGAAAAATGTTGCGGGAGGTTTTTAACCCCATGGGGGATCTTTTAAATTCATATTGACCATTATGAGTTGAGAATGCAGTTTTGTACCTGTCTTCGTCTCTAAGTTGAATTTGGTAAAAAGAGCTGTAGAACTCAAAGAGAGAGAAAATTTCTGCATCTTCTATATTTTCTAGGAGATTTTCTATTTTGGGTAGGGGATATCTATCTCGTTTTACAATTTTACTTAGGGCTCAAAAATCAATAACTAATCTTGGGGGCTTGGTTTTGGTAAAGACTAACAGACAAGGGCTAGAATAGGAGCTGCTTGATGGCTGTATGATGTCAGCTTCTAATAATTCTTCTATAATTTTCTCCAGAATGGGTTGATGAGCTCTGGGGACTTGATAATGTTGTTTGTATATTGGGATATTGTCAGTTAACTCAATGGAGTGAATAAGGGTAGGTGTAGGCTGAAATTCTGTAAGGGACTCACATGCTCATGTGGACACTCTGGGTTCACATGATCAATTTGCAAAGAGTTCAACACATTTTTCTGATACTCATCTTCTTGTGAATCTTCCATTATTATTAGAATAGGCTTGTGAGCAAGATTTGCTTCCAGATCAACATCATCTCAATCATATGATTCCCTGTCTCCATGTTGAATTTTTGATACATTGAATACAGGTTGAGGTCCAATGGTGAAATTGAATCCTTCTGATGAGATTTTCTTCTCCATTGCATGATTTGTTAAATTCAAGGATCTGCTTAAATCATTTCCTATTATCAGTCCACATGCATATGGTGGAAAAGGACTATGTAGATAAGTGGTTAAAGAAAATGTCCATTCTACCATTGTTAATTTTATATGTTTTTTTTCCTTGAGTCTTGTTTTTCCTTAAAAATTAAGCACACCTTAAGTTCTGCTTGTTCAGAATACAAATTTTAACCTTTCTCTTCCAAAAGATGAAGCATGTTTGGGCACAATAAGGTATTTGCTTCACCAGTGTCTATAATGGCAAGGGTGTCCGCTGATCCAAGTTGTATTGGGAAATGTAAAACGTCACTGTTCATATGATCCTGCTCTTCCCATAAATCAATTTCACAATTTATCGTCTGAAGGTTTACAATTTTGCCTCCTTGAGCTATCCCTTCTGTTACACTTGATTGCCCATCTAGATTAAATGCTGCTGGGGCCTAGATCAACAATCTCTTTTCAGGTGTCCTAATTTCTCACAATTAAAACATTTAGTGAGAGTTCTAGGAACATTTCCTTCGGTACTGTTTCCTTGCAGGGTTTGGGGATTTGGGAAAAATGTGGTGTGTATTGGGTTATATTTGTTTAGGGGTCTATATCCTTGCTGGGGCTGGGAATATCTAGGAGGAAGTGTAACTGCTTGTTGTCTTAATGTGGTTTCCAAGGACAAAACCTTGTCAGTGAGTGCCATTATTAAGGCTTCATAGAGCCTTGTGATGTATCTGCCAAAAAAATGCATTCGTTTTGGCTGATCCTGTGGACTCAAAAGAGCATCATTGATCTCTTCCAGTTGCTTCATTTAATGTATCAGGATCCTTGGTAAGGACTGCTCTTCTGTATTTTGGTGAAAGCCCCTTAACGAATTGGCCCTGTATAATTGCCTTTTCTGTAGGACTAGTGTCTGACCCAAAGATTTCCAGTGCTTCCCTTTTTAATCCTACTAACATACTGGGGAAACTAACATACTTTGAATTATTTCACCGAATTTGGCCATGAAGACTGCTGTGTGCTGCTTTGGTTTGATGTGATGTAATACCTTAGCTTTTAATTCATCATAACTTACAATGTTCCTAAAATCGGTTGACTCTTGCCACACTTGAGTAGTTTGGACTGGATGATAGCGATTGTCATGCTATCTGTCCATTTTGCCAGAGCATGCACCGAATCTACTATTTCCAGGAATGACTCAATTGTTAGCTTGTCATCTCCTGAAAATATGGGTACCAGCGCTCCATATGTTATTCACTGAGAAAGAGTAGACGAATCTGGTTTGGATATAGCCATCTTGTTGTATTTGTTTTATTTTAACGACAATTCAAAAAGAAAACAATGCTTTTATTTCTTTAATTTAATTCAATTATTGTTTTGTTGAGTTGGAATCCCTTTAACCTCGTTGGAACTCTTTGCTATATTTTGTCTTAAACCTATGATTTCTTAATTTAAAACCACAGAAATGAAATATGCAATTTGAGATAAAATTAATTTTTTATTTATTTATTCCTGATCTTGAATTACCATTTTAGAACAACTGCAATCCTTCCATCATTGTTTGAACCTTTCACACTTTCTTTAAGTTTATCTTATCAACTATAACTTAAAATTAAAAACTTATCAACTATAGCTTAAAGTTCACAAAAGCAATTAATTTTCTAAAACAACATAAAAGTATGGTCATATAATCCTATTTTCTTCAGGTTATAAATTACATCCTGTTTTTGACCTATCCCATTGTTAAGATGTATGTTTGGTTTTTTATTCCCTTAAATTATTTTATGCAGTATTCCCTACTTCATGTTCTGAGTGGGGTTTATTTCAAATTAAAAAAAATTTTGTTCAATATTTACTTATCTCACATTTATTAATGCAAAATTTAAAAAGTATTAATTTCCCTTGAATAAAAGATATCCCTTACCAGTTCATAAACAAGAATTTTTTCCATCACTAAATCAATACAAGTTTATTGACTGGCATATTCAGTTACCAAAAAGTTACAATTTCATTAATTAATGCACTTTCATTACAAGTTCATTTAACTAGCACATTCAGTTACTAAATTGTTACAATTTTATAATTAATCCCTGAATTGTTACAAATTCATTAAGCTATTAATTTTTCTTAATAAATCTTAAAAATTTTGTTAAAGATTCAATAAACTAATAATTGCTCTTAATAAACCATTAAAATTCCTTAAAGATTTGCTAAACTATTAATGGCTTTTAATAAACCATTAAAATTCCATTGAAGATCTGTTAAACTATTAATTGCACTTAATCATCATCATCATCTCACCCTCCTCCCGCCCATGGTGGGGTCGGGTCTGCAGGTTCTCATCCTCCACTCCCTGCTATCCCCCACCATGACTACTCCACCCCACACTTCTCCATGTCCCTCAGCACCACCTGCTCCCACGGCCACTTTGGCCTTCCCCTACCTCTGGTGCCCACGATCACATGCCAACCCATAATGGATCTAATAAGCTCCTCCTCCTCCCTCCTCATTACATGCCCATACCACCTCAACTGTCTCTCCCTCATCTTCTCTGCAATGTCCCCTACCCCAGGCTCCCTCTAACATACTCATTTCTTACTCTGTTGGCTCATGACACCCCAGTCATGTAGTGCAGCATATGCATCTCAGCCACTTGCATTCTCCTTTCATGGTTCATCCTAGCCACCCAACACAGAGTCATACAACTTGGCGGGCCTGATGACCATTCTGTAAACTTTGCCTTTCAACTTTATCGGGACCCAGTGGTCGCACAGGACTCCCCTAGCCTGCCTCCACTTCAGCCACCCTGCATTAATCCTATTGGTTACATCTTAGTCGATCTCTCCATTGCTCTGGAAGACTAATCCTAAGTAACGAAACTGTTGCACAGCTGGTATATACTCCCCTTCACAGCGGATCTCACCCCCTTGCCCCTGGCCACTAAAATTGAAAGCTAGGTACTCCGTCTTATTCATGTTTACTTTGAGACCCCCTTTTTCCATTGCTGTCTTAATGTCCTGTAGGCCCTTTTGTGCATCCTCCTTGGACCCCTCAAGCTTTCCCACATCATCAGCGAATACTAGGCACTGAGGGGCCCATTCCCCTATCCCTGTCAGCAGCTCATCCATTACCAGAGTGAATAGATATGGACTAAGAAATGACCCTTGATGCACACCCACCTGCAGGTTGAAGCCTGTGGTGTTTCCCCATGCTGTCCTCACCCTAGCAATGGCACCCTCATACATATCCTACACTATCCTAATATGACGTTCATCGACCCCCTTCTTCCTTAAAACGCTCCATCTCTAAGTCAACAAATACTGCATGGAGGTCCTTTTTTGCTGCTTTATGCTTCTCTATCATCTGGCGTAGAATAAAGATTGGTTCCATGGTGGACCTACCTTCCCCATACTCGAGTTTGGTCTCTGAGGTGACGTTCTATCACTCACTCCCACAGCTTCATAGAATGGCTCATTAGCTTTATCCCTCTATAGTTTCCACAGTCCTGGGCATCACCTTTGCCCTTCAAAAGTGGAACTATCCAACTTACTCTCCATGCAGATCGCATCCTGTCCCCATTTGCTAGCTTATTAAAAAGCTTCCCTAGCCATGTAATGCGTGTGGTCCCCAAGGTATGCGAAACATCAATGGGGTTACAGCCCTTCATTTTTTTGAAGAACTGCAACTATTTCATTCTCACTCACCTTGCCCACTGCCTGGGTAGTGGTTGGGCTGCTGTCTGTGACAGTTGAGCAAGCAGCAGTATGTAGGAGGCTGTGGTAGTATTCCTCCCACCCTTTAATTACCTCAGCTGGTTTGAAGAGGACCCCGCCATTTGTATCCTTGATTGATATAGCCCTGGTAACATCCTTACTAGATCTATCCCTGGCCTTGGCCAGTGTATAAAACTGCATTCTCTCCTTCCTTTGTCCCCAACTTTTCATATAAGGCCTCATACTTCTGGTACTTGGCCAGTGCAATGGTCCTCCTGGCATTTTTCTTTGCCAGCACATAGTCTGTCTTTGAGACCTGATCCCCTAATTCCCTCCATCTATGGAAAGCTACCTTATTTAGTTTGATGGCAGCTTCCACCTCCATGTCTGCCTACCCTGGTAGGTTCCTCCTACTCTACCCTTACCTAACAGTGCCTCACCACATTTCCTTATCTTCCTAGCAACCCTGTCCCACATGGCACTGGCTGGCCCATCCCAGTTGACCTGGCTGAGAGTTATCTGTCAGAATTCATCAGCCTTGGTGGACAATTTCCACCACCTAACAACTGATTCTCTCTTCCAGGTATGTTGCTTCTCTGTCCCCTTCTTTAGTAAGTATCATGAGCAGGGTTTCCTTCTGGAAACCCTCACTGGGTAGTGCCCAGCAGTCTTGGATCTCTCCCCTGTGCTGCTTCCTAACCATGAAAAAGTCTATTTGGGACCTCCGATGTGGTGACTGGAAAGGGATTAGGTGCTTCTCCCTCTTCTTGAACCATGTATTGGCCAATGCAAGGCCATGTGCTCTTGCTGTGTCAAGGATCTTCTGCCCCTCCAGGTTGGTTATCCCATACCCACATCCCCCATTGACATCATCATATCCCAGACCCTCACTACCCATGTGTGCATTAAAGTCACCCCCAATAATCAGTCACTCATTTCCCCTGCCCTGTCTCATTGTTTTGTCTATTGACTGCACCACCTCATCAAAATCATCACAAAAAGCTGTTTTTATGGTGTCACCCAGACCCACTTGGGGGGCATAAGCACTTATGAGGTGGAGCTAAATACCCTGCCAAACTACAGTCACTAACATCAGCCTACTGCTGATTCTCCTAACTGAAGTGATCCTAACTGAAGACGATGCACTTCTCCTTTGCAAAGTCCGATGGGAGATGTGCATGGCGTCACTAGGCCTAATAAGCCCGCCACACACACAGAAAATAACTCCACGTCATGCTGATGTAGTCAGCCCCATGATCACCACCCTACCTTTCACTGGATTTTTTTGATTCAGTGATGGTTCGCCTTGAAAAAGGCGTTTGGGTTTCTTCTAATGCTGTTTTTAACTTGTTGAAAAGCACAAAAAATAAACGAGGCACAGAACCAGCCAACCACCATAGCACGACCCCTAGTGTTCCACCATTTATTGCACTTAATAAACCATTAAATTCCTGTTGAAGATTCACTAAACTATTAATTGCTCTTAATAGACCATGAAAATTCCATTAAAGATTTGCCAAACTATTAATAGGTCTTAATAAACCTTTAAATTCTGTTAAAGATTGGCTAAACTATTAATAGGTCTTAATAAATCATTAAAATTCCGTTAAAGATTCGCTAAACTATTAATTGGTCATAATGAGTCATTAAAATTCCGTTAAAGATTCGCTAAGCTATTAATTGCTCTTAATAAACTACTTAAATTGCATTAAAGATTTGCTAAACTATTAATACGTCTTAATAAATCATTAAAATTCTGTTAAAGATTCACTAAACTATTAATAAGTCTTAATAAATCATTAGAATTCCATTAAAGATTCCCTAAACTATTAATTGCTCTTGTGAAACACATATTCATCTTCTTTATCTTTATCTTGAGTTGGAGGCCCTTCTGTTGTTTGGGAGTCTTGGTAAGGCTTCCTAACTTCTTGGAGTCATTGGTTGCAGTCCAGAACGCTCCTCCTGAGGTGGATGCTTGGCTGTTTTCTGTCTTCTGGATCTCTCCTCCTTGGCTCTCTTCTTCTTGGCATACTCCCTGGTTCTCTCTCCTTCTTGGTCTGCTATTCATCTCTCCTGATCTGCTCTCTCCATCTTCTTTTAAGCCTTTGCCATTTTCCATAAAAGGGAGTTCCTGTTTTGGAGTTGAATGTTGCAGATGTTTTTCATCTTGAGGTCATTCCTTTCTGCTTAAGAAGTTTTCCCTCTGCAATGAAAGCTTCTTTTCATATTATTAATTAATTAATAAACATTAGTCAGCATTAGATATTTCAATTAAGGATTCCTTTTTTGTTGATGGCAACACGTGAGATGAACTTGCTCCAGGTGATTTTTAAATTGAGATGGTTTTTTGTGGAAGTTTATTAATGAGAGGAAAAAATATTAAATTGAAGCTTTGCAGATGTTCGTGATCTGAAATAAGGTTTTTGGTTTATTTTTTTT
>JAAFCE010006156.1:202624-220408 GCA_013389805.1 Trigoniulus corallinus | reverse complement strand
TCATCCCAAGCAATTCCAGTTTCCCAGATCCTCTGAAGTAATACCCTCATTTACAGGGCATAGGGGACAAGTATACCAAGTGTAGCAAATATCCTTGAGATGACACTAGGAAAGGACCTCTTAGTGTTCTTTCCTGAACTCAAGCTTGTCCAAGTAGAAATGTCAAACTTAAATGCATCTGTACCATGATCCCAAATTAAGCCTAACATCTTACTTGTCCCAGCAATTGAGCAGGCTTCCCTTGCCCCTGATTCTGGTTTGGATGACTCAGTAGCATCCCATAGGGCCTGTAAGTAGGTGCTGATAGTGGCCCATTTGTGCATCTCCATCCCAGCCTGTGAGAGGACCACCTGCACTTCCCTTTTCAGATTCAGGACCTCCTCCACTGTTGACCCCTCTGCTAGCAGGTAATCTACATACATGTTGTCTTGAAGGACCATGGATGCTCTGGGGTAAGCCTTCCTGGTTCCTTCCAAATGGACCTTCAAGACTGGATTTGGTAAAAAGGGACTGGGGCCCAGTCCAAATGTCACCTGGGTATGTCTTAGAATGAATCTGGGATGCGTCATCTGTGTCAGTAATCCAAAGGAAGTGCAGTAGATCCCTATTTTCTGGGGACACCTCCATTTGATGAAAAGCCTTCTTGTTGTCTCCCACTAGTGTAATTATAAATAATCTGAAATGCAGCACAAAAGTTAATAAATTGCAAAATGGGTTAGGTCCTGAGCAGTTTTTAATGATGAATGATCCTTATCATGGGATGAGGCATCAAAGACCACTCTGAGTTTGGTGGTCTGGCTATCCTCTCTAAGTATACCTCTATGTGGCATGTAATATATAGGGCTCAGATCACCTTTTATGATTTCTGCAACATGATTTCTGCATGCATTTTAAAACATAGGTCATTTGAAAAATCACCTGTTGGCAGTGCACTAAATTCTGGAGCAAAAATATCACCAGGTAGCCGAAGAGTTGTGCCGTAGACTAATTCGACTGATGAAGCTTGCAGGTCTTCTTTTATAGCACATCGTAAGGCTAGAACAATGATGGGAAGGTTATCATTCCAGTGTAATGGGTCTTCCACTGACTTTAATGATGCTTTTAAAAGCCAGTGAAATCGCTCAATCATACCATTGGATGCTGGATGATATGAAGTGGTTCTGATGTGCTTTACACCAAGCATTTCACAAAGATGTGTGAATAACATAGAGTCAAATTGCCGACCTCGGTCAGATGTAATGCTTGATGGTACTGCAAACCGAGCAATCCAATGGTATATGAAAGCTTCGGCTACTATGCTGTTGTGTCTGGAATTGGTATTGCTTCAGGCCAACGGGTGAATCTATCAATACATGTCAATATAAAGTGATTTTCTTTTGATGGTGGCAGTGGTCCGACGATGTCGATATGTATTCTGTCAAAACTTGTTGCAGGTGGAGTGCAAATTCAAACTTTTGAACAATTATGGCGGCATGGGAGACACATTTTGGTCCATTGATTTATATTCTTATTCATTGATGGCCAGACAAATCTTTCAGAGATCAATTTCCGAGTTGCCGTTGTTCCTGGGTGTGAGAGATTATGTAAACTTCTGAATGTGTGTTGTTGAAGATTCTGTGGTATTATTGGTCTGGGACGACATAGTGACATGTCACAGTAAAGACTGATTTGTGATCCTGGAATTGGGATGAGGTCAATTTTTAAAGACTGGATTTCTGAGCAATTTTCAGAATTCTGCATCAGTCGTTTGTTCTTCCTGCAATTTGTTAAGGTCTACTGGTTCTTGAAAATTTGTGATTGAGTGAACTGATGTTTGGGATAAGGTGTCTGCTACAATGTTATCTTGGCCTTTCACATGACATATATCTGTAGTGAAAGCAGATATGAAATCTAAATGTCGTGCTTCACGTGGTGAATAGCGATTTAGATTTGTGGACATTAAATATGTGAGTGGTTTATGATTGGTATATACTGTAAAGTGTCGACCTTCAAGAAAGTATCGAAAATGTTTGATTGTCAAATACACTGCAAGAAGTTCTCTGCCAAAAGCACTATACTTTGTTTCTGCAGGTTAAAACTTCTTGGAGAATAACCCCAATGGTCACCATACATGGTTAACTGTTGTAGAACAGCACCGGCTGCAATGTTTGATGCATCAGCGAATAAACCAAGTGATGTTGTTGGATCTGTATTTGGGTGGCTGAGCATGGTAATGTTTCCTAAGGCTTGTTTAGCTTTGTCAAAAGCATTGTTAGTAGAGTCAGTCCAAGTAAGGATGGCATTTTTCTTTGCTTTACCAGCTAGCATTGCATGAAGTGGTTGCAGGAGGGTTGCACAGTGTGGTATAAAATGATGGAAAAAATCTATTAAGCCCAAAAAACGTCGAAGTGAACGCCGAGATTCTGGCTTGGGAAAATGATTGATTGCATCTATTTTGTGTGGCAAAGGTATGATTCCATTAGAAGTGACTTCATGGCCTAAAAATTCTAATGAAGTGGCTCCGAATATACATTTTGCTAGGTTAATGGAAAGACCATATTGACATAAACGTTCAAAATCTTGATGTAGGTGTTGCTGATGAGTATCATCATCCGGACTTCCGATTAATGTGTCGTCAATGTAGGTAAATGAAAATGGAAGATTGCCTAGGACTGCATCCATGAATCGCTGAAACGTTTGTGCAGCGTTTCTGAACCCAAAAGGCATTCTTGTATATTTGAAAAGCCTGAAAGGTGTGGTCACTGCAGTTTTGCTAATTTCTTCTGTTGCCACAGGTATTTGGTGATAGGCTTTAACTAAGTCTATTTTAGAAAATATGTGCATGCCATGAAGTTGTGATGTGAATTCTGTGATGTGTGGAATGGGGTACCTGTCTGGGACAGTGCATGCATTTAATGCCCATAAATCTCTGACTATCCACCATTTTTCATTTTTATTGACCAGGTGCAAGGGACTGGACCATGGGCTCGAGGAAGGCCTAAGATACCCAATTTTGTGAAGGTTTTTAAATTCTTCTTTTGCTATCTTAAGTCTTGTTGGGTCCAGTCGTCTTGTCTTAGCATGTATGGGTGGACCGTCTGTTGTAACTATGTGGTGTACAACATTGTGTGTGAGATTGGTGGAGGCTGACCTAGGAATTGTTAAGTCACGAAATTCTGTTTATAAGGTTTTATACTTTAGAATTTGTGTCAGGTGCTATACTGGACAATCTTTGGTATGAATTTGGAAAATGTGCAGTAATACCAAAAATGTTGAGGCGTGTAATCCTGTCATGTAACGTGTGTTGTCCAACATCTACAACAAGATTATAATGTGATAGAAAATCAGCTCCTAGTATAGCATGGCTGATATTAGCAACAATAAAGGTCCACGGAAAAGAACATCATAGTCCTAATTCTACAATGGTTTGGTATGTCCCATAAGTGTCAATGGTTGTTTGGTTTGCTGCAAATAGTTTTAAATCATTTAGTTTCAAATGGTGGGGGGGGGGTCAATACTGAATTTAGGAAGGACACTGAATTCGGCACCCATATCCATTGGAAAACGCCAATGATTATTCTTATCTGTTATGTAAAATAGATGACTGTTGTGGTGGCCCTGATCATTTTGCATCTTGGGAAATGATAGGCCTATTCGTGTTTTGGTTACAAGGCTTCTGACATTTCCGTGCCTTCTTACCAAATGTTCGGTGATACCAGCATGTATCTGATGTAGAGTCTTCTGGTTGTTGCTGGTGGGTTTTAGAAAGAGAATGGGAATGTGGACGATTGAAGAAATGGTTTGGGTTGGCATGAAATGAAGAAAACGAGTTGATTTTGGAGGTTAAATAATCAATTTGTTGAGCCATTTTTGAGAGCTCTGCATTTACCACCTGTATGGGAAGAGTCTCTTCGGGTGGGATGTGGGTAACTGCACTGAGTTGATGCATTGCAGAGTCTATGATCTCAAGAATTTTGTCGGCCATTTCAGCGAGCTTGTCTATAGATGAAGTTGGGTCAGCAGTAGCCAGGATCATTTGAACCTGTCTTGGAAGCCGTGAAACAAAAAGTTCTTTGATAATGGACATGCTTTCTGGTGAGGATACAGAAAGTCCAGCTAGTTGCTGCATGTGACGTAGCAACTGCGATGGTTTTCGGTCACCTAGTTGCAAGTCATTTAATAATTTTTGAAATTGTTGATGTTGTGTGGGTGCACTCCTCTGATTTATGGCAGTCTTCAGGGTTTCATATGCATTAACACTTGGCGGTCTTCAGGGTTTCATATGCATTAACACTTGGCGGTCTTCAGGGTTTCATATGCATTAACATTTGGCGGTCTTAGGATGAGGTCCCTCACCTCTGAGATAATTTCTGGTGGCAATGCATCAACTGTTAAGTCAAATTTCCTAGCATCTGTTCTGATTTGGTACACCCAGAAATGATATTCAATTGTCGCGAACCAAGTTTCAGGGTCGTGAGGCCAAAAATTTGGCAACTTAAATATGTTGAGACCCTGTTGAATTGCGTTAATATTATTATCTTCTTCGTTGTTAGGTGTAAATGCTGAGGATGTACCTTGATCATCAATCATGATGTAGATTTCTTTTTCTAACTTAGAAATATGTGATAGTTCAATGCTTACCCAAGATGTCTTCAACTGTTGTAAAAGTTATTAATAGTTTAAGTGTAGTTGTCTCACCCAATGGTAAAAAAAATTATTCAGTAGAAACCACCTTAAAATTATATTAATTTCTTTTTTTGTGTGTGTATGTGAGGTGTCAGGAGTGGGGTAATAATCCGTATCTAAAAATAATCATGTCCGGGTCACCAATTTGTTGTGGTGAAGGCTTCAATTAATTGTCGCACCAAATAAAGATGAGAAAATATTTGATTATCTTGGGTGTTCTGTCTTGTATCATTTTTAGTACGTTTTATGTCTTCCAGCGTCTTGATGTGATGTGAAATTAAAAAGTTGCTTTTAACCTATTCAACAACAATATTTAATAAATATTTAAATGTAACTGGATTAACATTCATAATGCTTCAATGGCAGCAATTGAAATAACCAACCATTCATGATAAAATCGCCAAGAGAACTCTATCTACAGCTTATTTGAATCGTTTTAACTAACAGTTCTATTCTTAGTTTTAAAATTAAAAATTCAAATAATAGAATTATGCAAAGTGCTGTGACGTAGGGATGTAGATGTCTGTGCTAAAGGTTACATGAATAAATACTAAATAATATGCATTAAAACAGTAAATAGTATGCCTATAGTGGTATAGGCATGGGATGAGGAGGAAGTTATTCTCTCCATTATGGGACAGCAGATGATTGATGGCACCAGGAGTAGGGGAAGAGGGGGATAGACGGGAGTGGAGGATAAAAACTTGCAGGCCCAACCCTACTAACAGGCGGGATAGGGGTTTGGGCATTGGACATATAACGATATACCATTTGAAACATTTTTATGTGTTGGGAGTCACATATTAACAAAATACAACTAATCATTTGTGCAAATTATACATACTTTCAAATTTTTAACTGTATTTGTATGTTTTGTTTTCATTTATTTACATTTTATATAATTTTTTGAAAAGAGAAAAAAGAATTTTTCTTGGTTGAGGGGGGGTCAGTGTCCTGGATTGGCCCCACAGAAAAAATGGTCACCCTATGTTAGGAGGGTCCCAATCTAGTTGAAAGGGAGGTTCTGCAGGGCAGTGGTTACCTGTTGGTTAGGCCTGCTATGCTATATGGATCAGCCAGGGCTGGCCTAGAGCAGCCAGGGCTGGGGAGACCAAAGCAGACGTGGGAGTAGGTTGTCCATAAGGCTATGGTAGTGCATGAGGTGGAGGGCTAGCACCCACAGACCTGACCCTGTCACAGGTGGGATAAGGGTATGATGATGATGATGATGATGATGATGATGCATCCTGTGCTGGATGGACATGCATTCAAGCTATAAGGTACAGTAGGTACGACATTACAATTTGTTTGTTAGTGTTTTAGGGCCCATCGACAAAAAAGGTCATTAGGGCCCAGAAGGACAATCACCATAGTAGGAGTGTAAATGGCCATCCCACCAAGGTGGCAATAAATAACAGCAAAACACTAAGCATCATAACAATAAAAAAAGGCAATAGCCCAATAAAATGTCAGAATAAATATCGGCAAAAGCCAAAACACACAGAAAGGTAAAAGTAGCAAAAGCCAAAACAGAAATCAAAATAAAAGCGGCAAAAGCCAAAACATAAAACAGAAATAACAATAAAAGAGGCAAAAGCCAAAACGGACATAACAATAAAAGTGGCAAAAGCCAAAACAGACATAACAATAAAAGCGGCAAAAGCCAAACAGACAATAATAAACGTGGCAAAAGCCAAAACAGACACATAAATGAAGGCAAAAGCCAAAATAATACAAGAATAAATGCAAAAACTGTCTCGAAACCATGTATAAATCAAGCCTAAAATTAATCCATGTATAATTCAAATTTTGTGAAAGAGGCCAGCCTCTTTCACAAATACCAGCGAGTTCTCCACTGCCTGGGGGTTATCACCAAGTGAAGTGGAGAGCTCTGCACTGACTCCCAGTCGCCATCTAAGCTCTCGGTATCTCTTACAGTGACTAAAGATATGTGCCCCAGTGAGAGGCTCAAAACAGAAGTCACTACATGGTTGGTCCTCACCCCATAAAATGTAGGAGTGGGTGAGGAAGGTGTGACCAAACCGAAGCCAAGCAAGCACAACCTCCTCAATCCACAACGAGTGGCACAAGGACACCCAGTGCTCTGGAGTGTCCTTCTGTGTGCGGAGTTTGTTGGTGGTCTCTGCAAACCACTGCAAACCACTGGGGTCATGGACGGCCCACCGCACCATCGGGAGAGCATCGGAGGAGGGGACAGCAGTGTTTGGTATATCTGGCAAGTGGGCCACCTGACGGGCACAGGCATGCCCTGGGACCCACATAAACAACACTGTCTTCCCCTGCTTATGAATCACAAGCAGCAATCTGTGCGCACCCTGGACGATGGCATGTCTGCCATATAGGGTGTGCAACAGCTGAAGGGAGCATAGAGAGTCAGTCGCAGCAACAAAGTGTCTGGCGTTCAATACTTGGATGAGTTCCAGTGCCCTGTGCAGAGCTGTGAGTTCTTCAGTTAATACACTGGAGACGCCTGGAAGGCGGCCCCGTATGAGATAACCAGTTGTAAAGACTGACCAACCCACTGAGGAGCCATCCTTTGACCCATCCGTGTAAATAAAAACATGGCCCTGATACGTCAGAGATAGGCATCCAAACTCTTGTTGGTACACTGACCTATCGGTACCGGTTTTGGGGAAGGCTGAAAGCATTAAATCTAAACTGGCTCTGGCACTGTCCAGAAGGCACAGAGGCTGGCAGTACAGGCTGCACCCTAGGCAGAGTCACACCCAGTCACACCGTCCATCCACCACACACCAAATGGAGGGTGAACCCTAGGGCGGTGGTCGAATGGACGTCTCATGGTGTTAATGAAGATGGCTAAGTGTGTAGGGTGCTGTGGCTGACCTTTCAGCCGCAAAATGTATGCCACTGCAAAGCACTGCCGCTGCACAGCCAGTGGTGGACACTGTAAAGCATGATGAACACCGTCCAGCATCTGGAGAGTTGACAAAGCGGCCAGGCCATACACGCCACAGCCATAATCCAGACGTGATCGAACGAGTGATCTGTAGAGCCCGAAACATCACCATTCGATCTGCCCCAAAACCAGTTCCCTGCAGGCACTGCAGAATATTCAGGGAGCGAAGGCACTTAGCCTTTAGCTCCTTCAAGTGTGGGACCCACGTCACACGGCTGTCAAAACGGAGACCAAGAAACAGGGCTGCCTCTACAACTGGGAGGAGGTGGCCTTCAAGGGTAAGCGGAGGCTCAGGGTGAAGCCCTCACCTAAGACAGAAGTGCATGACATTTGTTTTGTCAGGGGAGAACTTATAGCCACGAGAGGTGGCAAACTCGTTGGCCCTATTTAGTGCCAGTTGCAGCTGACGCTCAATGTTGTGCATCGTGGCAGCCCGGTACCTAATAGAGAAGTCATTCACAAATAGGGACGACTTTACCGGGGGGTGAACGGTGGATGGCAGGCCGTTCACTGCAACAGCAAAGAGCGTCACACTCAAGACACTCCCCTGGAAAGAGGCCAGCCTCTTTCACAAATACTAGCGAGCCCTCCATTGCCTGAGGGTTATCCCCAAGTGATGTGGAGAGCTCTGCGCTGACTCCCAGTCGCCACCTAAGTTCTCGGTATCTCTCACAGTGACTAAAGATGTGCGCCACTGTGAGAGGCTCCCAACAGAAGTCACACCATGGCTGATCCTCACCCCGTAGAATGTAGGAGTGGGTGAGGAAGGTGTGACCGATTTGCAGCCGAGCAAGCACAACCTCCTCCCTCCGCGATTGGCGGCACGAGGACACCCAGTGCACTGGAGTGTCCTTCAGTGTGCGGAGTTTGTTCGTGGTCTCCGCAAACCACTGGGCCCGCCATTGGTCGTGGATGGCCCGCCGCACCATCGGGAGAGCGTCGGAGGAGAGGACAGCAGTGTCAGGCATTTCTGGCATGTGGGCCACCTGACGGGCATGGGCATCTGCCATCTCATTGCCCATGATACCAACATGCCCCGGGACCCACATAAACAACACTGTCTTGCCCTGCTTACGAATCACGAGCAGCAATCTGTGCACACCCTGGACGATGGCATGTCTGCCATACAGGGTGTGCAACAGCTGAAGGGAGCATAGGGAGTCAGTCGCAACAACAAAGTGTCTGTTATGCAATACTTGGATGAGTTCCACTGCCCTGTGCAGAGCTGTGAGTTCTGCAGTTAAGACACTGGCAATGCCTGGAAGGCGGCCCCCTATGAGATGACCAGTTGTGAAGACTTACCAACCAATATAGGAACCATCCTTCGACCCATCCGTGTAAATAAAAACATGGCTTCGATAGGTCAAAGAGAAGCGTCTGAACTCTTGTTGGTACAATGACCTATTGGTACTGGTTTTGGGTAAGGCTGCAAGCATTAAATTTAAACTTGGCTCTGGCACTGTCCAGGGCGGCACAGAGGCCGGCAGTACAGGCTGCACCCTAGGTAGAGTCACACCCAGGCCGGCAAGACAGTCCATCCAACGCACACCGAATGGAGGGGGAACCCCCTGGCGGCAGTTGAATGGCCATCTCACAATGTCACTAAAGACGGCTGGGTGTGTAGGGTGCTGTGGCTGACCTTTCAGCAGCAAAATGTATGCAGCTGCCAGGCACTGCCACCGCACAGTCAATGGTGGCTCACCAGCCTCAGCATAAAGGCTGAGTACTGGACTTGTGCGGAACTCCCCAATGGACAACCGGATGCCAGCGTGATGAACACTGTCCAGCATCCGGAGAGTAGATGGAGCGGCCAGGCCATATACGCCGCAGCCATAATCGAGACGGGATCGAACGAGTGATCTGTATAGTCGAAGCATCACCGTTCGATCTGCCCCAAAACCAGTTCCCTGCAGGCACCGCAGAATATTAAGGGAGTGAAGGCACTTAGCCTTCAGCTCCTTCAAGTGCAGGACCCATGTCAGACGGCTGTCAAAACGGAGACCAAGAAAGCGGGCCGCCTCTACAACTGGCAGGAGGCGGCCATCCAGGGTAAGCTGAGGCTCAGGGTGAAGCCCTCGCTTACGACAGAAATGCATGACAGTTGTTTTGTCAGGGGAGAACTTATAGCCACGCGAGGCAGCGAACTCGTGGGCACTGTTTAGTGCGAGTTGCAACTGGCGCTCAATGCTGTGCATCGTGGCAGCCCGGTACCTGATTGAGAAGTCGTCCACAAATAGGGACGACTTGACCGGGGGGTGAACAGAGGATGGTAGGCCGTTCACCGCAACAGCAAAAAGCGTCACACTCAAGACGCTCCCCTGTGGGACACCATTCTCCTGCAGAAAGGCAGAGGAGTAGGTGTTACCCACACGCACTCTGAAGGTCCGTTCGGACAAAAAGCTATGGAGGAAGAGGGGCAGATTACCCCTGAGCCCCCACTGGTGCAAGGTCTCTAGTATACCATGGCGCCATGTGGTATCATATGCCTTCTCCACATCAAAGAAGACAGCCACTAAGTGCTGTCTGTGGAGAAAGGCCTCACGTACTGCAGTCTCCAGTGAGATCAGATGATCCACCGAAGACCTGCCAGCACGAAAACCACATTGGGCATCGGCAAGAAGGTGGTGCCGCTCGAGATACCACACCAGGCGCCAATTTACCATTCGTTCCATTGTTTTGCAAAGACAGCTCGTCAATGAAATGGGTCTGTAATTTATTGCAAGGCTACTATCCTTCCCAGGTTTTGGGAGTGGGATTATAGTAGCCTCTCGCCAGCCTGCAGGGACTTCATGCTGCTGCCATATCATGTTGAATACCTCAAGGAGGTATATAACGCCTTCCTCTGGTAGGTGTCGTAGCATTTGATAGTGTATGCTATCTGGTCCAGGGGCAGTGTCCCTGGCTCTTGCTAGAGCTGCTCGTAGCTCCCAAGGGGCAAATGGATTGTTATACCCCTCGGCGACACCACCAGTGAAGTTCAGTGGATGGCGTTCTGCAGCCTGCTTCGTTTGCAGGAATGTTGCCGTGTAGTGCCGGGAACTGGAGACGGCTGCAAACGTCCTTCCCAGTTCCTCAGCCACCTCACACGGCAGAAGGCAATGTCTTCCTTGTACAAGGAGACCTGAGCCACATGATGGTAAATATCTGCCTTGGATCTTTCTCAGCGTTTCCCAGACTTTCCTGGAGGGCGTGTGACGGGTAAGTGAGGAGACGTACTGACTCCATGAGGAGCGTTTGGCCTCCTTGATCACCCGTCGTGCATTTGCCCGGGCTCGGAGATAGTCAATACGATTGGCCTCGGTGGGACGAGATTGAAAGCTGCGAAGGGCTCGCCGGCGAGCCCGAATCGCACTCCGACAATCCTCCGTCCACCATGGCACCCGTGCTCGTTGTGGGTTACACGAGCTCTTGGGGATGGATGCCAATGCCGCCCCGACCACCACCTCTGTGAAGTGACTCACTAGATCGTTGACCCCATCAAAATCACACAGTGGGCGGAAATGTATATGGTGGGCGAACTCCTCCCAGTCCGCCCGACGCAGACACCACCGTGGTGGGTGTAGGGGCAATGCCCCATCTCCACTGCTAATCTTGATAGGGAAGTGGTCACTTCCACAAGGGTCTGACAGAACCTCCCACTGCAAACCTGGTGCCAACCCAGGAGAGCAGATGGAAAGGTCTATACACGAAAGACCACCGGTGGCAGTCATCACATGCGTGGGGGCACCTGTGTTGAGAACAATGAGGCCATTGTGTGACACCCATTGTTCCACAAGTCGCCCTCGGGGGTTGTGACTGTCTGAGCCCCATTGTGGATTATGGGCATTGAAGTCACCCAAAATCAAGAAGGGTCTTGGAAGCTGGGCACTGAGGGAGTCGAGGTCTGCCCATGGGATATCGATCCCAGGAGGCATGTAGAGGGAACATAGAGTGGTAGGCACATCCAGTTGCAATGAGACCGCCACTGCTTGAAGAGGCACCCATTCCGGATAAGGATAGCCACCCCTCCCACAGGGTGGCTTCCTTGCTGACGGGTGTCTGCAAATGTTGTGTACCCCCGTAGTGAAATGGGGGTATCACTCTGACACAGAATCTCCTGGAGGGAGATGCAGACAGGGTTGTGCCGAGAGATCAGAAGTTTGATCTCGTCCCTCTTGTGGGAAAAACCTCGACAGTTCCATTGTAGGAAATTTACCATCAAATATTCTTTGGTGGCTTATTTCTATTCCTCCCTTTTCTCCGTCCCACTGCAGAAATGGGAGGGATGGCTTCAATTGGTTCATCCTCCTCCATCTCGAAGGAGGAATCCCCATCTTTCCCCAGTTGGGGCATGAAACCACCCCTTGCTCTCTGCCATTGGCTAGAGAGTTTGGATGGACGAACCAAGGACACCCGCCCCACTGTGGAAGTGGTAGGTGTCCCTACTTTCTTTCCACCTGTCTCACCCACCACCCTCTCCGTGGCGGGGGCTGGCTGGACTGAGACAGGGAGGGAGGCCTTCACAGGAGATGCCTCTCTTTCATGAGCAGCATCTGGGGCCTTCAAAGAAACTGGCGCCGCCATTATTGGGGGGCCCATGCATGGGCCAGAGGCGGTGGTGGAGCCGGAAGTGGCCGTGGAAACGGGGTCGGGGTCCATCTGGCAGCCAATGCTTGCACAGACCGGCACTCCATGGACCCCACATGCCCGAGAGGGCGTCAAACGGATGAGAGCAGGGAGTTGAGGTAGTGTGTCCGTCTGGGTGCAGACAGACGACACAGCAGCTGCCTTGGCAGCACCTGCATAGGACATCGCACGACTGGGGGTCCCTGGCAAGGCTAGCAGCCGCCGCGCATCCGGAAAGCTGATACCCTTCTGGACACGCAACTCCTGGATTGCGCGCTCCTGCAACCAAGTAGGGCAGTCCCGAGAAGACGCGGGGTGGTTGCCCTTACGGTTCACACAAAAAGGTGCAGTCTTACAAGACTCTGGGGAGTGGTCTCCCTGCCCACAAGTGCCACACATGGCCTTGGCAGAACAGGAATTCTGGCCATGGCCATAACGTTGGCACTTGAAACACCGAAGCGGGCTCGGTATGAAAGGATGCACAGGCAAGCGGAGGTAGCCAGCCATGATGTACTCTGGCACCTTGGGCCTACCAAAGGTCAGCACCAAGGTGTCAGATGGCCGGGATTCTCCATCCCGTTGGACAGAGGTGCGGCAGACAGCCACCACACCCTGGTCCCTAAGCACCTCCGCTATTTGCTCTTCTGACTCCCCACGCAGATCGGGGCACTGCACCACACCTCTGCTGGTGTTTAAAGTGCGATGCGGTTCGACCACAACGGGGATGTCACCGAGTTTCTGCATTTTTAATAATGCTTCGGTCTGGTGATTGGCAGATGCCTCCACCAACAAGGTGCCATTGGGCAGTTTCTTGACCGAGGTCACATCACCGGCAATGCCCTTGATGGCTTTGGCGATAAGGAAGGGCGTCGCCTTCCCCAAGGATGCACCATCCTCCCTGAATATGGAAAGAAACCGGGGGGGGGGTAGGAAGAAGGAATAGAAGTGCTTTTGACTGAACCTGAGGCTTCCTTAGATGCAGGAACACGCTTTGCATCAGCGGTGGAGCCCTGCAACTTAAGGCTAAGAGGCCATTGCCTCTTGTTAAGGGCAGGTGCTGATGTATTTGACACCACAGGGGCATTCCCTGATCCAGTTGGGTGACCTGGGGAACGCGGCATCTTAGTTGGAGCAGTGCTCGTCTCCATGAACTCACTGGCAGCTGGCCCACTCAGTTGAGTGGGACCGAGCCCGCCATCTTCCGGCTCAACACAAGTCATTGAAACTAAAGAAGGGGGAGGGGTGGGGTTTTTTGATGAGGCCCCCAGCCTCTGGGTTATAGTTGCCATAATTGTTATAAATTATGATTTCGCTGCCCGCAGGTCTCACCCACCACCGAGCCCAATGAGGGGACGCCCATTCGGGTCGTCGAGAGTACTCGGACAGGATACCGTTAGGGTGGCATAATCCCCGAGTACCGGACCATTGGCATCGGGGTTGACTGCCGGTCCACTTACAGTCACCCTAGGAGGCCTAACAACTTATGTGCCCCCTGGCCGATTGACCAAGTCCGGGCTACTGCCTTGGCCTCCCGTTTGCCCCGGAAGCTGTGGCCAAAGTGATGTGTTGGGTGTGTAGGGCCGCAGCCCTAGATCCTCCTCAATCACCAGGATCCGCTTTTCCCAGGGTATGGGTCTCCATGCACGGCAAACACGTGGGTAGGCGTTTGTTTATGGTCACCTCATTGAGGAGCCTACATCGACTGAGAACAAGTCAGACCGAACACTGGAACAACCGCGATGTTGGCATCGTGCTGTCCAGAACACGTCGTAGACAAAGACGATAGTGGTGTTGTCCAGTCAGGGGCAAGAAAAAGTCACCCCGTTTTGTCGCCTCTTACGACATGCAGGTATGCAGTGTGCCTATTCTACCCCGGGCACACACGGGTACCCAGACTGTGCATTATTGGCTAATGACACCCGTCCTTCCCTGAAGCACTTGTGCCACTCATTGGCCCTTCCAAATGACATGCAGTGTTTGCTGTACACGTGACATTTGGTTGATGAATGTCCGTTCCCCCTACTCCTTCCACTGTCAGATACCGAACAACACCTCTTTGCTCTTCATTTGACACCTCCATGTCACTGTTTGCAATGTGACTGGCAGCATTGGACGATAGATGCATGCTGCTGCTTGCTTTGTATCCTCATGTGATGTGCATGCATTCCCTTCAGTGATGGGCTGTGACCTTCCATGCTCTGGTTAGAACCACACCTCGGTACACATGCCACAATATTACCAACGTGTCACCAGTTTGCACATTACAGCCTCTGACTCATTACTTTTTGAATGCACCTCATACTTGCATTTAAGGCTAACCCCTCAATACAGCTAGCAGCAGAAGACTTCAATGAGGCCCTAAGATAAGTATGTTTTTCTACATCTGAGAGTCCAGGATTGTCATGGATGGCTGCCTTAAACTGGTCCCAGAATCCTGACCAGCTGCAGATGTCACCAGCAAATGGTTTCAGCTCCAACCTTGGGAGCTTGAAGTTTGTCCTCTTTGGTATTTCACTCCCTGTCTGAGCTGACAGGTTAGGACTAACCACATCTCGTCCCCCAGACCCATTTTCCTTGTCTAATAAGTTCAATTTTTACCTTTTTTGAAGAGATGAGATCCTGACAGTGCCTTACAGCTTCATATTCCTTTAACCCTTCATCTTCTTCCACAAACTGGTCCAAGGCCATATGCAATTCCAGTAGGTGATCCTTCTTGTTCATCAGAAGAGTCATCTTCTCTTATAGCAGGTTGGCCAAACTTTCATCAGCACTCAAACTACCAAATGATAGATCTTTGGCTTCCTTGGTCAAGTTAGTGACTGAAGCCCTTAAAGAACTCCGATTTTTGGAAGATAACTTCCAAATTTTTCATGATAACTGTCCAGTGTTCCTGGGTTTTGCCACCAAAATGTTCACAAACAGTCCCAACGTTTCAAATTGACTTTGGGGATCAAGTCCTAAAGGCTGGAGCAATTCCCCATCCATTCTGAAAGCACCAACGCAATTCACACCACAAAACATTTTAGCCACTATCAGCAGGAACACAAACAACAAGCAACTCCTAATCCTTTTCCCACCTATGGCAGGGTTGGGTACCCATTTGTCCCTCTGAATGGACACAGGGCGATATATTGTTCATAGATTTTTCTGCAGCCAGTTGCCAGTCAAAGCTGCACCCCTATGCTTATTTATCATCAATCTAGTGTTCATTGGGGTATGCTACCAGGGGTGAGCTCCTACACCTGGAAATTTTGCCTCATCTACCCATTGCATAGTAGAGAGGGTTCTTTTACGTGCAAGTGCCATTGTACACCCACATGGACCTCAGTTTTACTTCTCATCCGAAAGAAGGCACACTTGCAGCTTCTTGCTCGCCTGAAAGGAAACCGACCCACCGCAGTCCAGTATCAAGCCTAGAACTACTTATGCAGTTGCCAAGCATGCTAACCACTATGCCACTGCAGCAGGTGAACACATACAACAAGAAGAAGTTTTATTTGAAGTAAATTTGCAGTATATATACAAGATGAAACAAAAGTTAAGTAAAAGGGGATGGGCCAACATAAAATGAGATTCAACATTAAATGAATAAAGGACAGGAAGCCATTAGAAAACGAATTAGGACCATTGCTACAATGGTGTTTGGTCCTCTCTACCCAAAACCAGCTACCTCAACAATGACCAGTACCCCTTTATTTTTGTCTAAGTACCCTGTAGCTTCTTGCCCCCTGTGAGAGGACCAAAACTGTTTGTGGAAAAGAGAGGGGTTGAGCATGTCAAGCACTAACAATACTCAAATGGTTTATGCACAAAATGTATTAGAAGCTTGATAAATATCCTTTCCCTCATTTCATCACTCATTTGGATCCTAATTATGCCTAGATAGATACCTACATTTGATTAGTGACTACCTACTATTGAACTTCATTGGTATGGTAGAATACAACGTCATTGGGATGGCATTGAACACTTACATCACTGGTGTTGTACAAAGCCATTTGTAAGACAATGAACTCTGCCCACTAAGAAATTAGTTTATGAGACAAAGTTCACAAATGTAGAAGCTTTCTTACAGTCGTTGGTGTAGTTTTCCAAAATATCTGACTGTTGATAAATAAGCTTTGATTGGCTCCCAGATGTAGAAAAATCACTGCCCAAAAAGAGGAGGGAGGGCGATAACTGCCCAACCAATCCAACAGATTGCATAGTCTGTAGGCTTGTAGCACAACCATTCTGATGGCTGGGCAAGTTGGGTGGATAAAGCGGTCCAACCTCTGGCTCCTACTAATTGCCCTGCACATTGTATAGTCTGTCATGGCTGGCCCAACCAGCCATTGAAAGAAGCGTCATTCTTTGTTGCACTCCCTCACCAATAAAGTGTAATAAAAGGTATTGGAAGTGGGACAATGACAGGAGAAAACAAGGACACAATTCAAAAAATATTTTGCTTCCCATGTGTGTCCTGGGATAGAATAGGCACACTGTATCCCTGCATGGCAAAGGGGTCAACTAAAAGGGGCAATATTCTAGAGTCCTTAAATGGATGGAACCACCATCGTGGTGTACATGACCATATATCCTCAACTGGATAAAACTGCTGTCGCATTTTGACATGATCTTGGTTTGTGTAGGCTCCCTGTGAGGAGACCTCACTGAGACATGATGGAGACCTGTACCCCTGGGAAAAGCAGATCCTGGTGATTGAAGAGGCATAAGCCCTGCAATGTCTCTGGGCCACCCCCACCTTGATGAGGTAGCTCAATCCCCGTGTGTGCCCGGGGTAGAATAGGCACACTGCGTACCTGCATGTAGTAAGAGGCGACTAAAAGGGGTGACTTTTTCTTGCCCCAGTTTGGACAACACCACTGTCGTGTTTGTCTATGACGTGGTCTGGACAGGACGATACCATCATTGTGGTTGGTTGTATCTTTCTTTTCTCCTTTATTGGATGAGTGTCTGACTTGTTCGCAGTCGATGTAGGTTCCTCACTGAGGTGACCGTCAAAAACGCCTACCCGCGTGTTTGCCGTGCATGGAGACCCGTACCCTGGGAAAAGCGGATCCTGGTGATTGAGGAGGGTCTAGGGCTGTGGCCCTACACATCCAACACATCACTTTGGCCACAGCTTCCGGGGCAAACGGGAGGCCAAGGCAGTAGCCCGGTCTTGGTCAATCGGCCGGGGGCGCATAAGTTGTTATGCCTCCTAGGGTGACTGTAAGTGGACCGGCAGTCAACCCCGATGCCAATGGTCCGGTACTCGGGGATTATGCCACCCTAACGGTATCCTGTCCGAGTAGTCTCGACGACCCGAATGGGCGTCCCCTCGTTGGGCTCGGTGGTGGGTGAGACCTGCGGGCAGCGAAATCATAATTACTAACAATTATGGCAACTATAACCCAGAGGCTGGGGGCCTCTTCAAAAAACCCCACCCCTCCCCCTTCTTTAGTTTCAATGACTTGTGTTGAGCCGGAAGATGGCAGGCTCGGTCCCACTCAACTGAGTGGGCCAGCTGCCAGTGAGTTAATGGAGACGAGCACTGCTCCAACTAAAAGGCCGCGTTCCCCCAGTCACCCAAC
>JAAFCE010006156.1:174074-192609 GCA_013389805.1 Trigoniulus corallinus | reverse complement strand
AGAGCTGCCTGCAGCTCTAGCAAGAGCCAGGGATACTGCCCCTGGACCAGATAGCATCCACTATCAAATGCTACGACACCTACCAGAGAATGGCGTTATATACCTCCTTGAGGTATTAAACTATATTTGGCAGCCACGTGAAATCCCTGCAGGTTGGCGAGAGGCTACTATCATCCCACTGCAAAAACCTGGGAAGGATGGTAGCCTTCCAGAAAATTACAGACCCATTTCTTTGACGAGCTGCCTTTGCAAAACCATGGAACGCATGGTGAATTGGCGCCTGGTGTGGTACCCGGAACGGCACAACTTTCTGGCCAATGCCCAATGTGGCTTCCGTGTGGGCATGTCTTCTGTGGATCATCTGATCTCACTGGAGACTGCGGTACGTGACGCCTTTCTCCACAGGCAGCACTTAGTGGCTGTCTTCTTTGATGTGGAGAAGGTATATGATGCCACATGGCGCCATGGTATACTGGAGACCTTGCACCAGTTGGGGCTCAGGGGTAATCTGCCCCTCTTCCTCCATAGCTTTTTGTCCGAACAGACCTTAAGAGTGCGTGTGGGTAACACCTACTCCTCGGCCTTCCTGCAGGAGAATGGTGTCCCACAGGGGAGCGTCTTGAGTGTGACGCTCTTTGCTGTCGCAGTGAATGGCCTACCATCCTCCATTCAGCCCCCGGTAAAGTCGTCCCTCTTTGTTGACGACTTTTCTATCAGGTACCGGGCTGCCATGATGCACAGCATTGAGCGTCAGCTGCAACTGGCACTCAACAGTGCCAACGAGTTTGCCACTTCACATTGCTATAAGTTCTCCCCTGACAAAACAATGGTCATGCACTTCTGTCGTAAACGAGCGCTCCACCCTGAGCCTCAGCTTACCTTGAATCGCCGCCTCCTCCCAGTTGTAGAGGTGGCCCAGTTTCTTGGTCTCCGTTTTGACAGCCGTCTGACATGGGTCCCGCACTTAAAGGAGCTGAAGGCTAAGTGCCTTTGGTCCCTGAATATTCTGTGGTGCCTGCATGGAACTGGTTTTGGGGCAGATCGAACGGTGATGCTTCGACTCTATAGATCACTCATATGATCACGTCTGGATTATGGCTGCAGCGTGTATGGACTGGCCGCTCCATCAACTCTCCGGATGCTGGACAGTGTTCATCACAATGGCATCCGGTTGTCTATTGGGGCGTTCTGCACAAGTCCAGTACTCAGTCTTTATGCTGAGGCTGGTGAACCACCACTTGCTGTGCGGCGGCAGTACTTGGCAGTGGCATACATTTTGTGGCTGAACGGTCAGCTGCAGCACCCTCCACACCTGGCTGTCTTTAGTAACACAATGAGATGGCCATTCGACCGCCACCCAGGGGTTCCACCTCTATTCGGTGTGCGGTGGATGGATGGTCTTACCGGCCTGGGTGTGACTCTGCCTAGGGTGCAGCCTGTACTGCCGGCCTCTGTGCCACCCTGGACAGTGCCAGAGCCAAGTTTGGATTTAATGCTTGAAGCCTTACCCAAAACCAGTACCGATAGGTCAGTGTACCAACAAGAGTTTGGACGCTTCTCTTGGACCTATCGAGGCCATGTTTTTATTTACACGGATGGGTGGAAGGATGGCCCCTTGGTGGGGTGGTCATGTTTTGGCTTTTGCCACTTTTATGGTTATTTGTGTTTTGGCTTTTGCCTATATTTATTCTGAAACTTTATTGGGCTATTGTTTTTTTATTGTTATGATGCTTAGTGTTTTGCTGTTATTTATTGCCACCTTGGTGGGATGGCCATTTACACCTCCACCATGGTGATTGTCCTTCTGGGCCCTAATTACCTTTGTTGTCGATGGGCCCTAAAACACTATCAAACAAACAATCAAACTCAGTCCTGAAGTTATCCGTTGTAGCTTTATCCAGACCTGTCTGGTGGGCATATGCATTAATTTGGTTAAGCACTGCTTCTCTCCAAACCACGGTAACTAGCAGGAGCCTTCCATTGATGTGATTCACCTGGGTCACCCCTTGTTGGAGCTCATTATCCACTATGATCCCAACCCCATCCACCCACCTTCACATTCAATATATACAAGCTTGTATCCCCCCTATGGCCTTGACCTATTCCCCTTCCAACTGCTTTCCTGGAGGAAAGCTACCTGAATCCTCTGTTGTCTTAGGGCATTAGCTAGTTTCGTACATTTGCCTGTAAGGCAATGTGGTACTCCAATCATGTGCAAAACGGCATTGCTGTAGCTTTAAGGAAAATTCAGATATTTCAAAAGGAGTAACATCATGAAACTGTAAATTTTTGCCAGAATGTAGGGAATGTTGTACTTCAATGGAAAAACTCCATTTTTCTTTTTGCTATATTTAAACTTCTATTAAAGCTACAGCCATGTCGTTTTTAACATGATTAGGGTGCCATATTCCTTCCATTCTGGCAACATCTTACAGTTCAATGATGTATAGGAGAGAAAATATCGCACAAAGTGTGTTTTCTCATTGATTTCAATAAAAAAACTTCATTTTTCTTTTTGCATTATATCTTATTTTCTATTAAAGCTGCTGCCATGCCGTTTTGCACATGGTTGGAGTACCACATTCCCTACATTCTGGGAAAAATTTACAGTTCCATGATGTATAGGAGTGAAAATATCGCACAAAGTGTGTTTTCCTGTTGATATCAATAAAACTTCATTTTTCCTTTTACTATATCTGAATTTCTATCAAAGAAACAGCCATGCCGTGTTGCACATGATAGGAGTATTACATTCCTTACATTCTGGGAAAAAATAGCAGTTCTATGATGTTTACAAGTGAAAATATTGCACGAAGTGTGTTTTCCCATTGATATCAATGGAAAAACTTCATTTTTCTTTATGCTATATCTCAATTTCTATTAATTCTACACCCATGCCATTTTGCACATGATTGGAGTTCCACATTCCCTACATTCTGGCTAAAATTTGCAGTCCTATGATATATAGGAGAGAAAATATGATACAAAATGTGTTTTCCCATTGATTTCAATAGAAAAACTCCATTTTTCTCTTTGCTATATCTCAATTTCCATTAAAGCAACAGCCACGCCATATTGCACATGATTGGAGTACTGCATTCCCTACATTATGTCCAAAATTTACCATTCTATCATGTATAGGAGAGAAAACGTGCAAAGTGTGTTTTCCCAATGATTTCAATGTAAAACTTCATTTTTGTTTTTGTTATATCTTAATTTCTATTAAAGCTACAGAAGTGCCATTTTGCACATGGTTGAACTGCCACATTCCCTACATTCTGGCCAAAATTTTCTATTCTATCATGTATAGGATAGAAAATATCACACAATATGCATTTTCTTATAGATTTCAACAGAAAAACTTCATTTTAATTTTTGCTATATCTCAATTTCTATTGAACCTACAGCCATGCCATTTGGCACAAGACTGGAGTACCACATTCCCAACATTCTGGCAAAAAATTACTGTTCTATTTTATATAGTAGAGAAAATATTGCACAAATTTTGTTTTCTTGTTGATTTCAATGAAAAAACTTCATTTTCATTTTTGCTATATCTCAATTTCTATTAATGCCACAAGCCATGCCATTTTGAACATGATTGGAGTACCACATTCCCAACATTGTGGTAAAAATCTACAGATCTATTACATATAGGAGAGAAAGTGTCACACAAAGTGTGTTTTCTGTTTGATTTTAATGGAAAAACTTCATTTTTCTTTTTTGCAATGTCTATATTTCTATTAAAGATAAAGCCATGCCATTTTGCACATGATTGAAGTAGAACATTCCTACATTCTGCTAAAATCTTACAATTTTATGATGTATAGGAGAGAAAATATCACACAAAATGTATTTTCCCATTGATTTCAGTCAAAGAAATGATTGGAGTACCACATTCCCTACATTCTCGCAAATAATTACAGTTATATCATGTATGGGAGAGAAAATTCTGGCTAAAATATAAATTGCTATGATGTATAGTAGAGAAAATATCACACAAAGTATGTTTTCAAATGGGTTTCAATGAATAAACTCAATTTTTCTTTTTGCAATATCTCAACTTCTATTATAGTTACAGCCATGCCTGGTTACACATGATTGGAGTACTGCATTCCCTTTACTGCTACAATTTCCACCACTTCAATCGACTTTCTTGACGTTACATTTTCATTTAAAGACGGAAATTTCATGACGAGCCTATTCCAAAAACCAACTGACACTCGACAATATCTCAACTACAATAGTTTCCTGCCAAAATAGAATCCCCATGGTCCAGATTTAAAGTCTCCAAAGGGTATGCTCAGATGATAGGTACTATCACATTAAATGTCGACAACTCTTAGGGGACTTTGAAAAATGTGGATACGCAAGAGAGACAGGCACTTAACCTACAACGAACGTTGATGTATAACAAGCAGACAAAAGAAACTGACAGACTTACATTAATACATAACGGACTTACATAAAGGATATGTTCGGACGATAGGGACTATCACATTAAATATTGACAACTTTTAGGGGACTTCAAAAAATGTGAATACCCAAGAACATTTCTTAGACAGATTGAGGGACAGGCATTTAACCTACAATGAACGTTGATGTATAACAAGCAGACAAAAGATACTAATAGACTTATATTAAGTACAACCTTCAACCACCTAGCAGGAAAGTTTGCTGTGATAATCCAAAAACATCATAACAAATTCATATCAGATCCCAAATTCCAAAGCTTATTTCCAACCCCATTTGTTGTAACATACGAAAAGGGCAGGAACCACTGAGATATTTTAGTCAAAGCCAAAGTCATGAAGATTACAAATGAGGGCTGCAAAAAATGCAACAAACAGAAATGTCAAATGTGCTCCTTTGGGTTCGAAACAACTGTGATCACCAGGCAGAAGGACATAAAATGGAGGATACACCAGGCAATTGACTTTAATGCTGCCAATGTTATCTATTTGATACACTGTCAGAAATGGAACAAAGAGTATATAGGAGAAACAGGACGAAAAGTAAAAGTCAGAATCAGGGAACATATATACAATATCAGGAAGAAGACAGACCCTCCAATAGGATTGCATTACAATGAAACGGACCATAACTTGACAGACTTCCAAGTTACATGTCTTATGAAAGGCGTTAGGACAGAGAATCCCAAATCATTAAGGAATTTTATAGCTTGTCACCAAATGGCATCAACATTGACAAAGGGATGATGCCAATCATCTTTGAACTACCATAATGTGATCAGTTCAATATTTAATGCATTTAATTTAAAAAAATTCCACCAAAATTGTTAACTGTTTTTAAGCAAAACGCTTGAATAACCTTAAAAAGAAATATTAAATAAAAATAAATATGCACATTTAACTATTTATAATACCTATTGTTCTAGCCAACTCATTACCTTCTCCTCACACTGACAATTAGACCTCTGAGTAATTTTATTTCAGGTAACAAAGCTCAATCATTTCCAGAGATGATAGCATAACTGCTGAAAGTTAAAGAACAGCAATTTATCAAAGTAAAACTAACCTTGAAGAAGCAAGATCCTCTTGTAAAATGTTGGTTCCTTCCCACCTAAAAAGATAAGTATCTGTTTTTTATTTTTGCAATTGATTTGAATTTTTGTAGTAGAATTTTTAATTTGTTTGTAATATTCTTTGATTGCATTTGCTAACTGTTGTTCTGCCATTGTTTTCAGTGCTCCACAGGCAACAAGCCAACAAGCAGGAACCTTTCACCAGAAGGCCACACAAGAGGAAGTTTGCCCCACAACTCAGGATACTTAAGTTAAGTGAATTTTTGTGTTCTGCAGTCTGTGGTGAGTAGTAATCATTTTACACATTTGCTAAGTTTTAAAGCTCTATCTTTAATACTTTTGAGATATTGCAAAAACGAATGTTCTCCCATAGAAAAGCATGGGGAAATCATGCTTTGCGCAATATTTTCTCTTCTATACATCACAGAGTGATAAATCTTGGCCAGAATGTAGAGAATGTGGTACTCTACAACGTTGCCAAACAGCATGTCTGTAGCTTTTATAGTTGTTGAGAAAAGAAGCATCTAGGTGACATGCTTACTAATTGAGGAAAGAAGTGATTTCTGGTGATTTCCAGCACTTTTTGTCATTACACATGTTTTGTGGATTTTCTCCACTTCTATGAAAACCAGATGCATAAAACTTCTCCAGAAGGTGAAATAGGTGGTATTTTACACTTTTGATAAGCTTTAAAGCTCTATCTTTAATAGTTTTTGAGATATTGCAAAAAACGATTGTTCTCCCTTAGAGAAGCATGAGAAAATCATGCTTTGTGCTATATTTTCTCTTCTATACATCACAGAACGATAAATCTTAGCCAGAATGTAGAGAATGTTGTACTGCACAACATTGACAAATGGCATATCTGTAGCTTTTATAGTTTTTGGGAAAATGAAGCGTCTATGTGACATGCTTAGTCATTCAGGAAAAAAGTGATTTCTGGCGATTTCCAGCACTTTTTGTCATTACACATGTTTTGTGGAATTTCTTCACTTCTATGGATACCGCACGTGTAAATCTTTGCCAGTAGGTGAAATAGGTGGTATTTTACACTTTTGCTAAATTTTGTAGCTCTATCTTTAATAGTTTTTGAGATATTGCAAAAACGAATATTCTCCCATAGAAAAGCTTGGGGAAATCATGCGTTGTGTGATATTTTCTCTTCTATACATCACAGAACGATATATGTTGGCCAGAATGTAGAGAATGTGGAACTCTACAACGTTGCCAAGGTAACGTGTAAGGATACACTGCAGCTTGATAAGTTGAGGAACTTCTAGGCTGAAAAAACTTACAAAGCGTTGCACTTATCTCCTCTGAATGTGAGAGCAAATGATCATTAACTTTTAATTGCAACGTCTGGGCAGCAACTGCAGTATATTTTTTATATTGTGCCCAGAAAAAAGTTGGGGAATTAACATTACATAAAATGGAATCTAAGAAGTGCTGCCGATCACATTTAATGACAAATTTAACATGGGCACGATTATTCCGTTTCTTTAAATTGAAAGCCCTACGTTTGCATTTTAAGGCTAAGCAAAGTTCGTTACTAAACCAAATTGGAGTCGAATTGCTTCGAGAACCTAAAATCTTTACAGGGACAAATTTAGAGACTGCAAGTCTTAAGATAGAGTAGTAATTCTCAATAGCAAGGGGCACACAACTGGTCTCTAGTTGCATATTCCAATTCACTCTGGCAAGAAACTTGTAGAAGTTTACATAATCACCATGTGCCCAATTTAAACAAGAAGAAGAAATGATAGGACCAAAAGCAAAAGGAAAGGAAACTGTTAGCTCTAGTGAAGAGGGATAAATATTGATTACAGACAAAGGAGAAGCTGGACACAAGGTACAAAGAACATCACTAAAGCAGAGGTCTAATAATCTACCATTTGCATTAGAGACTGTATTTAACTGAGCAAGTTTACTTACAGTTACCAATGTAATTAACTCCAAAGCATTTGCTGGATAAGTTGCCAGGGAAAGCCCCCAATTAATCAAGGGGACATTGAAGTCCCCTACAATTAACACCTGAGATAAATTACCAATTACCACTTTTAAATCTTCAAGCAAGGAGATGAAAGTGGAGGTGGATAAAGCTGGGGGGAAATAACAGACTAGTAACGATAAAGGTGAAGTACAATTTCCCAGAAAAGCCTTAACGGCTAGAATATACCTATTAGAGAGAGATAAATCAATAGGAGAGACTATACAACGAATCAGATGAGTGTTAAAAGCAAGGACAATGCCACCCCCATGATAACTAGGAAAATTATCAAGTCGATAAGTTAGAAAATAATCTGGAAAATAGTTCCCAGATGCCAAGCCTGTTGACAGCCAGGTTTCTGTGAATATTTTAATATGATAACAAGATAGTAATACATTAGTAAAGATGTCTTCACTTTTAGAGTGCAGGCCACGAACATTTTGATAATGGATATTTAGGAGTCCATTGTTTTTGCCTGACATGTTGGCAACACATTACACTCCTCTCCAGTGCCAGCACTAGCTGGGATTTCAGATGAATCAACTGATAAAGAAGGAATCGAGGCTGGTGAATGCCAAGCTTTGATAGCCAATGACTCACGTAGGAAACCCCTGTAAGGTTTAAAAAACGTTCCAAGAGGCCAGATGTTTCGACGTTGAAGGAGATGCTCCTGGATCACATCACAAATCATTAAAAAAGATGAATATTGGTTAGATCTACTCTTTAATTGAAAGATTGTCTTCACACTACTTACCTTGTTATCGATTAAATGCTGTAAAAGAGAGACGCAGTTAGTATCAGGTGATAATTTTGTTACGAATAACTTAAAAGAGGAATATAAACATGCTGATTTGAGTTTAGAATACAAAGCCAAACCCCCTATCAAAGGATCATAACCCTTATTAATAGGGACACGTCTCTGCCGACGTCCTTGATTTAATTCATCCCTAACACTATTTTGATTATCATCCAAATTCGTATTAATATCTGCAACAACTGAGGGCACTGTTCACCTACCATTATTTTGAACAAGAGGAAGATCATGGAGAGGATAAGACTGATTCTCAGTAGACACCAGTGTAGAACTCTTTTTCTTAACGCCCTCATAAGAATGAGAACTTGATTGACCATAAAACCCTCCCTAAGTGATACCTGTAATTGATCAGTGTGAAGAGAATTAAATAAAGAGTCAATTTTACAAATAAGAGTTTGCAAGGAAGAGATTACAGAGACCAATTCAGACTTTAAATCTGTAAATTCCTTAGTCTGATGCTCAGCCTTTACACCAAAGTCTTGAATAAGGCTAGCTAGCCCTGCTAATGGATGCAGATTCTCCACTAAGCAATTTAATGTTTTAGTTAACTGATCCAAATTCGAAGAATTAGCAGGTATAGAAGAGCTTTCTCATCAAATTCTACAGATTTATCAATTGGACATTCAAAGGTTTAATTGGAGAATTAGCAGTACGAGTTGACAAACATGGTCCACATTTAAATGATGGACTCATAATCGATTGTTCTACAGCACTTACCTTCAGACAGTCTGAATGAGTATGACTTGAACATAAAACACATTTGAGTGATGTAGCTCTTGTAAAGCCTCTTTTTTAAATAGCATACAAAGTCCAAGACTAGACATTTTTGGGGATATAACAGCCATTCATCAGAGTGCCCAGCAATAATCGAAAGCATAAAAGGGTCTTTCTGCACAAAGACCACAATAAAAACGACACTATATATTACACAACCTAGAAAAAGACTAAAAGTAGTATAATTATGTTAAAACGTCCTAAATAGAAATAGAATAATTTATTTAAACATCCTAACCAACCACTTAAAAACAGATTAAATCAGGATTATACCATGAAGTAATAATCACACTAATAATTACTCTAAAGAACTAACAACAGCCTACCTAAAGCTAACACTAACAAGTTAAAATTTAGCAACGCCCCTACCAAATCTGAATTCGACAATAAAACAACTCAGCAGTTTTAACAACAACCAAAAATCGGGAACAAAACTAACCCTTTCACCACCAAAAACCTAAAAAATTAGACCTACTTGGCAAAAATTGCTATCCCTAACCTATCACTAATTAAAAACACTAACAACACAACAAATGAAATACAAAAAACCCTAAAACTTTGATACAGCAATCACTATCAAGTTAACAATACTTGCAATTACACTCCAAAAAGTATGACCACATGGTGAGATTAACAAAATCCAACCTCACTCACTGAAAACCTGGGATGAAGTGTTGAAAACCTGGGATGAAGTGTTGAAAACCTGGGATGAAGTGCTGAAAACCTCAGATGAAGTGTTGAATACCTGGGATGAAGTTTTGAAAACCTGGGATGAAGTGTTGAAAACCTTGCATGAAGTGTTGAAAACCTCGGATGAAGTGTTGAAAACGTGGGATGAAGTGTTGAAAACCTGGGATGAAGTGTTGAAAACCTTGGATGAAGTGTTGAAAACCTGGGATGAAGTGTTGAAAACCTGGGATCAGGTGAAAACCTGGGATGAAGTGAAAACCTGGTATGAAGAGACCACCTGGAATGAAGAGAAAATCCTGGGAAGTAGTGAAAACCTGGATGAAATGAAAACCTGGGATGAAGTGAAAACCTGGGAAGAAGTGAAAAAATGGGATGAAGTGAAAAACTGGGATGAAGTGAAAACCTGAGATGAAGTGAAAACCTCAGAAGAAGTGAAAACCTGGGATGAAGTGGATGAATTTCCAAATACACATGTTTTGTGAAATTTCTCCACAATATTTTCTCTTCTATACATCACAGAACAATAAATCTTTGCCAGAATGTAAAGAATGTGGTACTCCACAACGTTGCCAAATGGCATATCTGTAGCTTTTATAGTTTTTGAGAAAAGGAATCGTCTAGGTGACATGCTTACTCATTGAGGAAGAAAGTGATTTCTGCCGATTTCCAGCACTCTTTGCCATTACACTTGTTTTGTGGAATTTCTCCACTTCTATGGAAACCACACGTGTAAAACTTTGCGAGCAGGTGAAATAGGCAGTATTTTACTCTTTTGCTAAGTTTTAAAGCTCTATCTTTAATAGTTTTTGAGATATTGCAAAAGGAATGTTCTCCCATAGAGAAGCATGGAAAAATCATGCTTTGCACTATACTTTCTTTTCTATACATCACAGAATGATAAATCTTGGCCAGAATGTAGAGAATGGGGTACTCTACAACGTTGCCAAACGGAATGTCTGTAGCCTTTATAGTTTTTTTTAGAAAAAGAAGCATCTAAGTGACATGCTTACTCATTGAGGAAGAAGGTGATTTCTGGTGATTTCCAGCACTTTTTATCATTACACATGTTTTGTCGAATTTCTCAACTTCTATGGAAACCACACGTGTAAAACTTTGCCATTAGGTGAAATAGGCAGAATTTTACACTTTTGCTAACTTTTAAACCTCTATCTTTAATAGTTTTTGAGATATTGCTAAAACGAATTTTCTCCCATTGAAAAGCATGGGAAAATCATGCTTTGCATGATATTTTCTCTTTTATACATCACAGAACGTTAATCTTGGCCAGAATGTAGAGAATGTGGTACTCTCCAACGTTGCAAAATGGCATGTCTGTAGCTTTTATATTTTTTGAGAGAAAGAATTATCTAGGTGACATCCTTACTCATTGAGGAAGAAAGTGTTTTCTGGCGATTTCCAGCACTTTTTGATACTACACATTTTTTTTGTGGAAATTTCTCCACTTCTATGGCAACCACACGTGTAAAACTTTGCCTGTAGGTGAAATAATTGGTATGTTACACTTTTGCTAAGTTTTAAAGCTCTGTCTTTTAAAGTTTTTGAGATATTGCAAAAACGAATGTTCTCCCATAGAAAAGCATGGGAAAGTCATGCTTTGTGCTAAATTTTCTTTTCTATGCATCACAGAACGATGAATCTTAGCCAGAGGTTAGCTAGGTGACATGGTTACTCATTCAGGAAAACGTGATTGCTGTCGATTTCCAGCATTTTTTGTCATTACACTTGTTTAGTGATTTCTTCAATTCTATGGAAACAACACTTGTAAATCTTTGCCAGTAGGTGAAATAGGCAGTATTTTACACTTTTGCTAAGTTTTAAAGCCCTATCTTTAATAGTTTTTTTAGATATGTCAAAAGTGAGTGTTCTATATAGAAAACCATGGGAAAATCATGCTTTGTGTGATATTTTCTCTTCTAGAAATCACAGAACGATACATCTTGGCCGGAATGTACTGAATGTGGTACTCCACAACGATGCTAAATGGCATATCTGTAGCTTTTATAGTTTTTGTGAAAAAGAAGTGTCTAGGTGACATGCTTACTCATTCAGGAAGAATTGATTTCTGCCGATTTCCAGCATTTTTTGTCATTACACTTGTCTGGTCATTTGGTGACAAGCTAGTAAGTTCCTTAATGATGTGGGATTCTATCCATTTTCTTTCAATCTCTGTCCTAAAACCTGTCATAAGATATGTAATTTGGAATTCTGTCATGTTATGGCACATCTCATTGTAATGCAGTCCTATTGGAGTGTCTGTCTTCTTCCTAATTTTGTACATATGTTCCCTGAGTCTTACTTTTACTTTTCAACTTGTTTCGCCTATATAGTCTTTGTTGCATTTCTGACAATGTATCAAATAGATGACATTGGTTGTTTTACAGTCAGTTGTCTGGTGTATCCTCCATTTTATGTCCTTCTGCCTGGTGATCACAGTTGTTTGTGAACCCAAAGGAGCACATTTGACATTTCTGTTTGTTGCATTTTTTGCAGCCCTCATTTGTAATCTTCATGACTTTGGCTTCGACTAAAATATCTCAGTGGTTCCTGCCCTTTTCGTATGTTACACGAAATGGGGTTGGAAATAAGCTTTGGAATTTGGGATCTGATATGAATTTGTTATTATGTTTTTGGATTATCGCAGCAAACTTTCCTTCTAGGTGGTTGAAGGTTGTACTTAATGTAAGTCTATTAGTTTGTTTTGTCTGCGTGTTGTACATCAACGTTCGTTGTAGGTTAAATGCCTGTCCCTCAATCTGTCTAAGAAATGTTCTTGGGTATTCACATTTTTCGAAGTCCCCTAAAAGTTGTCGATATTTAATGTGATAGTCCCTATCTTCCGAACATATCCTTTGGAGTCTTTTAATCTGGCCCATAGGGATTCCATTTTTGCAGCCGCTTGGGTGGAAACTTTTGTAGTTGAGATATTGTCGAGTGTCAGTTGGTTTTTGGAATAGGCTCAACATGAAATGTCCATCTTTATTTGAAACTGTAACATCAAGAAAGTCGATTGAAGTGGTGGAAATTGTTGCACTAAATTGAATTGAACTGTTGATTGAGTTTTTAAAGTCAATGAACTGATTCAATTCCTTCATTAAATGTGGCCAAATGATAAATACACCGTAAAGGTATCTTACCCACATTAAGGGAGATTTTGGTGCCCTTTCTAATATTATCTTTTCTATGTAACCCATAAATATGTTAGCATATGATGGGACCATTTTGGTCCCAATTGCAGTGGCTTGCTCTTGTAGGTAACATACCCCATAGAATTGAAATGCATTATTTGTCAGAACTATACCAATCAGAGAGCAGAGCATTTCTGAAAATTTTTCATTTGCGGCATTTAAGGAGTCTTTACAGGGCTGAATTCCTTCCACATGGGGGATATTTGTACATAGTGATGAAACATCAAGTGTGCATAAGATTATTTCATCTGGGAGGTTTGTTGTAGTCTGGAGAGTTTCCAATTTTTGAAGAAAGTCAGTGGTATCTTGTAGGAATGATGGTAGGGATTTTGGGAGTGGTTTGAGGAAATGATCAACAAATGCTGAAATATTCTCAGTAACAGAGTTATTAGAGGATACTATTGGTCTACCTGGATTTCCAGGCTTTTGAATTTTTGGCAGTGTGGGATTCTTTACTAACATGAAATTCATCATCTCTTTTGTAATTTTTTCATTATCATAGAAGCCTTTTAGAGTTTTTGTTATTTTAGCCTGTATCTTATTGATTGGGTTTTTATTTAGTTTCTTATAGAAGGTTCTATCTGACAGTTGCCTGTCGATTTCCCTTATATAGTCGTCCCAGTATTGAATGACAAGAGCCCCACCCTTGTCTGCCTTTTTGATAATGATATCTGGATTTTTTCTGATTTCTTGGAGGGCCTTGTATTCTGAGTCTGACAAATTTTTGGGTTTGTTCCCATCCCAGTCTTCAATTGCTTTTTGAAAATCCCTAAATATGGCTTCTTGGTATATGTTAAGTGCCTCAGATTGGATGTTTGGGGTCCAACTTGATATTGGTCTTAACGTTTTTTCTGGACTAAATTTGGGGGGGGGGTGTGCTCGATAAAAAAGTACTTGAGCTTAATCCTTCTCATCAATTCGTCTAGATCTGAGAATACCTCAAATTTATTGACCACAGTGTTAGTTGGACAAAATGTTAGTCCTTTGTCTAGCACATCCTGTTGGCAATTTGTAAGTACGATACTGGAAAGGTTAACTATCAATTTAAGTGTATTGTCTACATCTTTGGAAGTCAACTCTGTTGGGGGATTAACTATACCTTGGATAAAGGGTTGAAAAGCATGATCTAGATGTTGGTTACCTGGAATGTTATGGATTTGGGCTGACATAGCTTGGAGGTATTTTTCTACAGAAAATTTGATAAGGCCTTCTTTAGGGATATTGTTTCCTTTGTCGTGAAGTGTACTATGGAAGAGCTGGATTTCTTCATCTATGCTCACTGATGCAGTTTTTATGGCTAACTGGAGATATTTGAGGGAGACTGCATTGCTGATATCTGTGCAAATCTGCACTATACTATTCTGCACTGCACTATACAAATCTGCACTACTGTCCCAAAAAGGAGGGGGATGCTAATTAACTTACAATGGACGTTGACGTATAACAAGCAGACAAAAGAAACTGACAGACTTACATTAATTACAACCTTTAACCACCTAGCAAGGATTAGGCCAACGTGTAAAACAAATGAATGCAGATTTTGAATAATTCAGTTTAAAATCATTATGGGCTAACCAATTCTCCACTTTATAAAGTGCCATTTGTAGTGCTTCAGCATCTCTGGGATTTGAGATAACCCAGGACAGCTTTAAATCATTGGCAAATCCCAATATTATATTTGGATTAGAGACAACTGTAAAAAGGTCGTTAATGAAGATGGAGAACAAAAGTGGGCTAAGGGAACTCCCCTGAGGCACACCTGAACTTAGTGTATCTGCAGTAGAGGCTATGTAGTGCCCTAATTTAATAAAATTGGTGCTTCCAATAAGATAGCTTCTTAGAAATTGGCAAAACTGAGGTGAGGTGCCATATTGTTTAAGTTTCCAAAGCAGAAGCTCAAGGGGAACCTGATCAAAAGCCTGTGAGAGATCCAGGTAGATAGAATCCAACTGCAATCTCTTCTTAAAGGCATCATGGATGTGTCATGTGAGACAAAAGGTTAGTCTCTGTAGACTTCCCACAGGTAAATCCATGTTGAGTATCATTAATGAACCAGTGACATGAAAGCCTCATTTTCCCAAATAAAATTTTCTCCAAAACTTTGGCCACTGGTGAAATCCACCTTTATAAATAGGGACTATATGTGAGCATTTCCATTGTATAGCAGTGAAACTATGCTCCAAGCAATACACAAAGAGTTTGGCCAATATTGGTGTGAGAATGTCCTTATATACTTTGACAGAACACTTGCACATGTTGCACAGCCATGTTGCACATGATTTGGAGTACCACATTCCCAACATTCTCACAAAAATTTACAGTTCGATGATGTATAGGAGAGAAAATATCACACAAAGTGTGTTCTCCCATTGATTTAGATGGAAAAACTCCATTTTTCTTTCTGCTATATCTCAATTTCTATTAAAGCTACAGCCTTGCACATGATTGGAGTACCACATTCTCAACATTCTGGCAAAAATGTTGAGATAAAATATCGCACAGTGTGTTTTCCTGTTGATTTCAATGGAAAAATTTCATTTTTCTTTTTGCTATATCTCAATTTCTATTAAATCTACAGCCATGCCATTTTGGACATGATTGGAGTTCCACATTCCTTGCATTCTGTTCAAAATTTACAGTTCTATCATGTATATGAGAGAAAACGCACAAAGTTTGTTTTCTTATTGATTTCAATGGAAAAACGTGATTTTTCATTTTGCTATATCTCAATTTCTATTAAAGCTACAGCCTTGCCATTTTGCACATGATTGGAGTACCACATTCCCAACACTCTGGCAAAAATCTACAGTTCTATTTTATATAGGAGAGAAAATATTGCACAGTGTCAGAGGCATACCTAGGCTTGGTTTCAGCCAGTGCAGCAAATCCTGGTGTCACCCCACCATTAGTCCCCCCACATAACCGCTTTATTATTCAATGTGCTCCACCTGAGTCACCAAAATTTTAAATAGTTTTAGATTAATGTTTCAGGCACCACTGGCAGCCATCCGGGGTGTGCAAGCAGGCCCCAGGCCACCATCATCAGCAGTCCACAAATTCACAGGGGTTGAGACTTTGATCCATGTGGCAGATGGTATGCTGAGCATCCAAGTGTCCAAGCATCCCCCATGGCAAGCAGCTGCAACATTCCTGCCAGTTCTGGACCCCTGGCTGGGGTGACCCCAGTCAGATCATGTTCAAACAGCATAAGGGCCCATCTTAGATTAGGAACGTCAAATGTGGGGATCCTTACTGGTAAAACAGGGGAATTATTAAATAACCTAATGTGAAGGAGGATTCAGGCAGCTTTCCTCCAGGAAACTAGGTGGAAGGGGAATAGATCAAGGGTCTTTGGTGAGGGATACAGGCTTATATATGCAGTGAGTGAATTGGGACAAAACGGATTTGGTATAGTATTAGACAGGGAGCTGCAACAAGGGGTGACCCAGGTGAAGTGAATAAATAGCAGGCTACTATTAGTTGAAGTAGTTTGGTGAGTAGTAGTGCTCCACCTCATCAATGCTTAGACCCCCAGACGGGTCTCGATGAACCCACTAAAATGGGTTTCTGGACAGATTTTGAGGACTTCGTGCACTCACTAGAGGCTGAGATAGAGCAATGTCAAGAGAATGAGTGCTTTGTTATTGGTGGGGATTTTAATGGCCATTTTGGCAAAGATAACCATGGTTATGGGGATGTCCATGGGGGATGGGGTATGATTGTTGTTGTTGTTATTTGTTGGTGTTTTAGGGCCCTTCAACTACAAAGGTCATTAGAGCCCCATCCACAGCACAGTTCTGACACAGAGACTGCACATACACTACACTAAAGCAACGATTTTGGGGTATTAGCAGTATCCAGTTTTCCCAAGTGGCCACCCATGTCAGTACTAGCTGGGGTTGTGCCAAGTGCCAAGTGTGCAGTGATCAGCCAAGAACTGGTGTGTTCAATGCAATTTGCCACTCCCTGCTGGGGTATGGAGCAGTTAACATAGAAGGACAGTGCATCCTCAACCCAGCCAATGCACTTGGCCTTGTATTGGCAAATACATGGTTTAGTAAGAGGGACAAGCACCACCTAGTCACATTTCAGTCACTAAAAGGGATATTGTAATTTTTAATTCTAATTGAATACACTGCAAGCAGCCATTATATAGCAAATTGGCAGTGGATAGTATGACTCTCATTCCTAATTTATAACCCAATGATTTCACAGATAGATTTCTTTATGGTTAGAGGGCAGCATAGAGTAGGGGTTCGTGATTGCTGGGCAGTCCCAAATGAAAATTTCCAAAAAATAAATGTGACCATAGGCCAAATCCTAGTGTAAGTGGCAGGGCTCAAGCGGCAGGTACACAGCACTCAGGCTCAGGGGACAGGCATCAGGCGGCTAGTGAAACTTCTCAGGAGGATAGCCATCAGAGATAGAATGCCATTGGCATGGTGTGAGAGTGGGATAGCACCACTCTTCAAGGGCACAGGGATGTCCAAGAGTGTGGTAACTATAGAGGTATAAAGCTGATGATCCACTCCTTGAATCTCTAGGAGAGAGTGATGGAATGTCGCCTCTGGGATAGGAATAGTGCAGGTGGAAATCAGGTATCCCACCTTTGGCAGGGTTGGATCTGTGGGATCCAGTCCTCCACTCCTGGTTATCTACCACCAGATCCCTGTCCCCCAACACACTGCCATGTCCTTGTGGACAACTTGCTCCCATGTCTGCTTCAATCTCCCCTGCCTCAGCCGTATGCAACCATCTGTATTCCTAAAATGGACCTAAGAAGCTCTTCCCCTCTTCTGATTACGTGTCCATGCCACTTCAACCTATTCTCACTCACTCCTATGTGGAAATCCCTCATAGAAATGATCTTGCTCCCTCAACCTATTTACCCGTGTGTGCCCGGGGTAGAATAGGCACACTGCATACCTGCATGTCGTAAGAGGCAACAAAACGGGGTGACTTTTTCTTGCCCCTTACTGGACAGCACCACTATCGTCTTTGTCTACGACGTGTTCTGGACAGGACAATACCAAAATCATGGTTGTTTGAGCGTTCGGTCTGACTTATTCTTGGTCGATGTAGGCTCCTCACTGAGGAGACCGTAAACAAACGCCTCCCCGCACGTTTGCCGTGCATGGAGACCCGCACCCCTGGGAAAAGCAGATCCTGGTGGTTGAGGACGCATATGCCCTGTGATGTCTGTAGGCCACTCCACACTGGTGAGGTGGCTGACAGACATCAGGGACTAGGGTTGCGATCCACAGTCTCCAAAACATCACTTTGGCCACAGCTTCCAGGGAAATCGGGAGGCCAAGGCAGTAGCCCGGTCTTGGTCAGTTGGCTGGGGGCGCATAAGTGGTTATGCCTCCTAGGGTGACTGTAAGTGGACCGGCAGTCAACCCCAATGCCAATGGTCCGGTACTCGGGGATTATGCCACCCAAACGGTATACTGCCCGAGGAATCTTGGCGACCCGAATGGGCGTCCCCTCGTTGGGCTCCGTGTGGTGGGTAAGACCTG
>JAAFCE010006156.1:150252-173974 GCA_013389805.1 Trigoniulus corallinus | reverse complement strand
CAGGGAAAACGGGAGGCCAAGGCAGTAGCTCGGTCTTGGTCAATCGGATGGGGGCGCATAAGTGGTTATGCCTCCTAGGGTGACTGTAAGTGGACCGGCAGTCAACCCCAATGCCAATGGTCCGGTACTCGGGGATTATGCCACCCAAACGGTATACTGCCCGAGGAATCTTGGCGACCCGAATGGGCGTCCCCTCGTTGGGCTCCGTGTGGTGGGTAAGACCTGCGGGCAGTGAATGCATAATTACTAAAAATTAGAGCAACTTTAAACCCGAGGCTGGGGGCCTCATTAATAACCCCACCCCACCCCCTTCTTCTTTAGTGACTTGTGTTGAGCCGGAAGATGGCAGGCTCGGTCCCACCCAACTGAGTGGGCCAGCTGCCACTGAGCTGATGGAGACATGTACTGCTCCAACAAAGAGGCCGCATTCCCTCAGTAAGCCAACTTGATCAGGGAACGAACCTGTGACGTCAATGGCATTGGCACCTGCCCTTAACAAGAGGCAATGACCTCTTAGCCTTAAAGTGCAGGGTTCCACCGCCGATGCAAAGCATGTTCCTGCATCTAAGATTTTATGTGCAGTCAAACAACCATCCATACCTTCTTCCTATCCTCCCCAGTTTATTTCCATCTCTGGGGAGGATGGTGCAGCTTTGGGGAAGGCGACGCCCTTCCTTATTGCCAAAGCCATCAAGGGCATTGCTGGCGATGTGACCTCGGTCAAGAAACTGCACAATTGGCATCTGCCCCCCACCAGACCGAAGCATTATTAAAAATGCACTGTATATGCAGACACCTGGCAGCAAGGAAGCCACCCTGTGGGAGGGGTGGCTATCCTTATCCGGAATGGGTGCATGCATGTGCCAGTGGCTTTGCAGACGCCTCTGCAAGCAGGGGTGGTCTCATTGGAACTGGATGTTCCCTCTACATGTTACCTTTGATTAATATCCCAAGGGCAGACCTCGACTCCCTCAGTGCCCAGCTTCCAAGACCCTTCTTGATTATGGGTGATTTTAATGCCCATAATCCCTAATGGGGCTCGGACAGTCATAACCCCCGAGGGTGACTTGTGAAACAATGGGTGTCACATAATGGCCGCATTGTTCTAAACACAGGTGCCTCCACACATGTCATGACTGCCACTGGTGGTCTCTCCTGTATAGACCTATCCATGTGCTCTCCTGGGTTGGCACCAGGTTTGCAGTGGGAGGTCTTGTCAGACCCATGTGGAAGTGATCACTTCCCCATCAAGATTTGCAGTGGAGATAGGGCATTACCCCAACACCCACCACAGTGGTGTCTGCATCCGTTAGACTGGGAGGAGTTCGCCCACCATATCTACTTTCGCCCACTGTGTGATTTTGATGGGGTCAACAACCTAGTGAGTCACTTCACAGAGGTGGTGGTTGGGGCAGGATTGGCATCCATCCCCAGAGCTCGTGTAACCCACCACGATCACGGGTGCAATGGTGGACGGAGGATTGCCGGAGAGCAATTCGGGTTCGCCGCCGAGCCCTTTGCTCCTTCCAATCTCGTCCTACCGAGGCCAACTGTATCGACTATCTCTGAGCCCAGGCATATGCACGACGGGTGATCATAGAGGCCAAACGCTCCTTATGGAGTCAGTATGTCTCCTCACGCATCACACACCCTCCAAAAAAGTCTGGGAAAAGCTGAGGAAGATTGAAGGGAGGTATTTACCATCATTTGGCTCCAGTATCCTTGTACAAGGGAGACATTGCCTTCTGCTGTGTGAGGTGGCTGAAGAACTGGCAAGGACGTTTGCAGCTGCATCCAGTTCCCAGCACTACATGGCAACATTTCTAAACAAGAAGCAGGCTGCGGAACGCCATCCACTGAACTGCACTGGTGGTGTCGCCGAGGGGTATAACAATCCATTTACCCCTTGGGAGCTGCAGGCAGCTCTAGCAAGAGCCAGGGACACTGCCCCTGGTCCAGATAGCATCCACTATCAAATGCTACGACACCTACTAGGAAAAGGCGATAGATACCTCCTTGAGGTATTCAATTATATTTGGCAAAAGGATGAAGTCCCTGCAGGCTGGCGGGAGGCTGCTATAATCCCACTCCAAAAACCCGGGAAGGATAGTAGCCTTCCAACGAATCATAGACCCATTTCATTGACAAGCTGTCTTTGCAAAACCATGGAACGAATGGTTAATTGGCGCCTGGTGTGGTATCTGGAGCGGCACCACCTTCTTGCCGATGCCCAGTGTGGCTTCCGTGCTGGCAGGTCTTCGGTGGATCATCTGATCTCACTGGAGACTGTGGTACGTGAGGCCTTTCTCCACAAACAGCACTTAGGGGCTGTCTTCTTTGATGTGCAGAAGGCATATGATACCACATGGCACCATGGTATACTGGAGACCTTGCACAAGTGGGGGCTCAGGGGTAATCTGCCCCTCTTCCTCCATAGCTTTTTGTCCGAATGGACCTTCAAATTGCGTGTGGGTAACACCTACTCCTCAACCTTCCTGCAGGAGAATGGTGTCCCACAGGGGAGCGTCTGGAGTGTGACGCTCTTTGCTGTTGCAGTGAACGGGCTACCATCCTCCGTTCACCACCCCCGGTAAAGTCGTCCCTATTTGTGGATGACTTCTCTATCAGGTACCGGGCTGCCACGATGCGCAGCATTGAGCATCAGCTGCAACTGGCAATAAACGGTGCAAACGAGTTGGCCACCTCTCGTGGCTATAAGTTCTCCCCTGGCAAAACAATTGTCATGCACTTCTGTCGTAAGCCAGGGCTTCACCCTGAGCCTCAGATTACCCTGGATGGCCGCCTCCTCCCTGTTGTAGAGACAGCCCGATTTCTTGGTCTCCATTTTGACAGCCTTCTGACATGGGTCCTGCACTTGAAGGAGCTGAAGGCTAAGTGCCTTAGCTCCCTGAATATTCTGCAGTGCCTGCAGGGAACTGGTTTTTGGGCAGATCGAATGGTGGTTCTTCGACACTATAGATCACTTGTTTGACAACGTCTTGATTATGGCTGCGGCATGTATGGCATGGCTGCTCCATCATCTCTCTGGAAGCTGGACAGTATTCATCAAGCTGGCATCCGGTTGTCTATTGGGGCGTTCCGCACAAATCCAGCACTCAGCCTTTATGCTGAGGCTGGTAAACCACCACTGGCTGTGAGGCGGCAGTACTTGGCAGCAGCATATATTTTGTGGCTGAAAGATCAGTCGCAGCACCCTACACACCCAGCCGTCTTTAGTAACACGATGAGACAGCCATTCGACCATTGCCCGGGAGTTCCATCTACATTCGGTTTGTGGTGGATGGACTGTCTTACCGGCCTGGGTGTGACTATGCCTAGGGTGCAGCCAGTTCTGCCAGCCTCTGTGCCACCCTGGACAGTGCCAGAGCCAAGTTTAGCTTTGTTGCTTGCAGCCTTACCCAAGACCATTACCGATAGGTCAGTGTACCAACAAGAGTTTGGACGCCTCTCTTGGACCTATCGAGGCCATGTTTTTATTTACACGTATGGGTCGAAGGATGGTTCCTCAGTTGGTTGGTCAGTCTTTACAACTGGTCATCTCATAGGGGGCCGCCTTCCAGGCATTGCCAGTGTCTTAACTGCAGAACTCACAGCTCTGCACAGGGCACTGGAGCTCATCCAAGTATTGAATGAGAGACACTTTGTTGTTGCGACTGACTCCTTATGCTCCCTTAAGCTGTTGCACACCTTATATGGCAGACATGCCATCATCCAGGGTGTGCACAGATTGCTGCTTGTGATTCATAAGCAGGACAAGACAGTGTTTTTCATGTTGGTCCCGGGGCATGTTGGCATCATGAACAATGAGAGGGCGGATGCCCATGCCCATCAGGTGGCCCACTTGCCAGATGTACATAACACTGCTGTCCCCTCCTCTGATGCTCTCCCGATGGTTCGGCAGGCCATCCATGAACAATGGCGGGCCCAGTGGTTTGTGGAGACCACCAACAAACTCCACACACTGAAGGACACCCCAGCGCACTGTGTGTCCTCGTGCCACCAGTCGCGGAGGGAGGAGGTTGTGCTTGCTCGCTTCCAATCGGTCACACGTTCCTCACCCACTCCTACATTTTACAGGGTGAGGACCAACCATGGTGTGACTTCTGTTGGGAGTTTCTCACAGTGGCACACATCTTTAGTCACTGTGAGAGATACCGTGAAATGAGATACCGTCTGGGAGTCAGTCGTGAGCTCTCCACCTCAGTTGGGGATAACCCTCAGGGGGTGGAGAGCTCGCTTGTATTTGTGAAAGAGGCTGGCCTCTTTCACCACATCTGAATTCTATACTTTTACTTTACAGCAGGATGAATTTATTCTTTGATCGTTTTGGCTTTTGCCTTTTTATATTTGTGTCTGTTTTGGCTTTTGCCACTTTTATTGTTATGTCTATTTAGGCTTTTGCCATCTTTTTCATTATGCCTGTTTTGGCTTTTGCCACTTTTATTGTTGTGTCCGGTTTGGCCTTTGCCACCTTTTCTGTTATATCTGTTTTGGCTTTTGCCGCTTTTATTGTTATGTCTGTTTGGCTTTTGCTGGTTTTATTTTTAACGTCTGTTTTGGTTTTTGCCTGTAGTTATTTACCATATTTATTCGGCTATTGCCTTGTTATTTCTTTCGTTTTAGTTGGCTTTTGCCCTTATTTATTGCCATCATGGTGGGATGGCGATTTACACCACCACCAGAATGATTGTCTTTCCGGGCCCTAATGACCATAGCAGTCGATGGGCCCTAAAATGCAAACAAACAAACAAAAGGTACCCCTGAGGAAACAGGTGTCCATTTTGTTGCTACTGCAGGAAAAAGTAGTCTCTGCTGCCTGCCTTGCAGATAGGCCTTTACCCACTGAATAACCTTAATATGAATCCCTAACTTGGACATTTTTGAAACAAGCTTGTCATGTTTGCACACATGCCTTTAACAAAGGCCTGTTAGAAATTCAGGAATATAACATAAACCTGCTTACCTTTATGTAGAGCATTTTGAATGTATTCAATTAGACAAGCCAGTTGTGTGTCACATGAGCTCCCTTTCCTAAACCCATGCTGATTATAACCAAAGATGGAATTTTTCTCCAAATATCCCATAATTTGTGAGAATAATATATGCTCAAAAGTCTTGCAAACCACACTCATTAAAGAAACTGGCCTGCAGCACTTAGGATCTGCAGTATCCCCTGATTTGAAAACTGGCACAACGTTTGTCAGCTTCCAGCTAGATGGAACAATGGCACTGTCTAACGATTTTCTAAAAATTTCCACCAAATAGTACCTTACATTCCCAGAAAGTCTTTCAAGAATAAGTGGAGAGATGTTATCAAGGCCTCCTGCTTTATGGACCATTAATTTATTCAAAAGTTTCTCAATCCCCTGTTCTGTAATAACAACCTCCTCCATTTGCCCTTGATAGTCATTTCCTGACACTAGTGAATAATTATATCTCCACTATTTGCAAATGATTTTGAAAATGAATCGTTAAAAATATTTGCAGCTATAAGGCTATCACTAACTAGGTTTCCTGACTCGTCTTTAATAGCTGGAACCTTATAACTCCCTTTTTGACAGTTTATTAGGTACCCCAGAAATGTTTTCGATTGATCTTAAGCCTTTCCCCCAAATCATCCCTATGGAATTCCTTGTAGGCCTTTTTAATAAGAGCTTTTGCCCTTCTCCTGGCTTCCTGATGGGCGACCTCACTTTCTGAATCCTGCTTCCTTCTAAATATATTTCTCACTCTTCTCTGCCTATGCAAAGCTGCCTTTACTTCATGGGTATACCAATCTGGAAAACTGCTGTCTGTCTTCTTAATAGGGACAGCCTGTCTTGTACCTTCATCCAGAAGTGCTAAGAATCTTTCCCAGGAACCTTCAACACTGCAAGCATTTGCAGTGACCTGAAAATCATTCAACTGGGTTTCTAAATAAGACCTAAACAACTCCCAATTAGCTCTGTGAAATTTGAAAATCACCCTACTTACTGGGGAATACTTTGGCAGCATTCTCACTATCTCAACTCTAACTGTTGCATGATCACTAATTTCCTTGGTGCACCTCCCATCCTTGATGGAGCTAAGCACATTAGTAAAAACAAGATGTAAAATCCCTTCCTTCTCAAGAGTTGGCATGGTCACAACCTGCTCGAACCCAGTACAACACACCTGCTCTAAGAAGGAATTAAGTGCCCCTGAAAGAGCAGAATTTCCTACTGATTGCATGCTGCCCCACTTCTCTCCTGGAATATTGAAGTCCCCACCTAGAATAACTGTTGGGGCCATCCTCCTATGATTGAGGATCTTTAAAGAATGTGCCAATTGCAACAATGGATTTAGATCAGTTCCAGGTGGACGATAGAAAGCAATGATATAAGTCCCCCCTGCTAACCCAGAAACACTACAACACAGCATCTCACAGTCCTCCTCAAAACTTGCTTCTCTAGTACTTTTCAGTGATTTGTCTATAGCTATGAAAATACACAATATACCTATCATAATATTCTATACACAATGTACCTATCAGGAAAAATCTCACTTGATTGTATATCTTCCTTTAACCATGATTCAGTGCCAATAACAATATCAGCATCCCATGTAGCAGCAAGGGCATTAGGGCATCTACAATGTATAATATGCAAAGTCAATTGATCATTAACTGCTAATCTCCTGCCCATCCCTGCATTATTGCTGTCAGGTAGTCCCATGCTATGCATGTTGTGATTTAACCTGGGGCACCATGACCATCTCTCTTCCCTAAAAAATCAACTATAAACTCCTTAATGTTTCACCCATCCCTAGTGGCTGTTCTCTTATTGAATGCAATCTATCCCTTGTAAACCTGTTGTGAAGATCTGTGCGACATGCCCTATATTAAAGGAGCTTCACTCCAATCAATTGTCCTTCTTGAAACAACCTGTCATTTACCCTTTGGCCCTTAGCTGTGGCTACTACCCCTCTGTCCCTTCTTTTAATGATTGAGCAGAGCATTACCTTTGCCTTTGGTCTGACACTTCTGACTTCCTTGGCAATGTCCACAATTCCTTCCAGAACTGCTGCTGCAGGTTTATTTTGAGTTATGTCATTAGACACTATCTGCAAAATAACTAAGCATTCCTTTCTTACACCTTTCATAACACTTGAAATCCAATACCCATGTGGGCTCGGATAGAATAGGCACACTGCATACCTGCATGTCGTAAGAGGAGACTAAAGGGGGTGACTTTTTCTTGCCCCTGATTGGATGACACCACTATCATCATTGGCCATTACTTGTGACCTGGACAGGTTGATACCATCATGGTGGTTGTCATTGTCCATGCATCCTTCACTGGGTGACTGACTTGATCTCGGTCAATGTAGGCTCCTCACTGAGGTGACCGTAAACAAACGCCTACCCACGTGTTTGCCATGCATGGAGACCTGCACCCCTGGGAAAAGTGGATCCTGGTGATTGAGGAGGCGTACGCCTTGTTATGTCTCTTGGCCACTCCACACTGGTGAGGTGGCTGACAGACATTGGGGACTAGGGTTGCGACCCACAGTCTCCAAAACATCACATTGGCCACAGCTTCCAGGGAAAACGGGAGGCCAAGACAGTAGCCCGGTCTTGGTCAATCGGCTGGGGGCACATAAGTGGTTATGCCTCCTAGGGTGACTGTAAGTGGACCGGCAGTCAACCCGGATGATAATGGTCTGGTACTCGGGGATTAATCCACCCTAATGGTATTTTGCCCGAGGAATCTCGGTGACCCGAATGGGCGTCCCGTCGTGTGGTGGGTAAGACCTGCAGGCAGTGAACGCATAATTATTAAAATTTATGGCAACTCTTAAACCGAGGCTGGGGCCTCATCAAATAACTCCACCCCTCCCCCTTCTTTAGTTTTATTGACTTGTGTTGAGCCAGTAGATGGCGGGCTCTGTCCCACCCAACTTAGTGGGCCAGCTGCTACTGAGCTGATAGAGACATGTACTGCTCCATCAAAGAGGCCACGATGCAGGGAACGAACATGTTGCATCTATGGCATCGGCACCTGCCCTTAACAAGAGGCAACGACCTCTTAGCCTTAAAGTGCAGGGTTCCAAAGCCAATGCACAGCACGTTCCTGCATCTAAGAATTTAGGTGCAGTCAAACCACTATCCGTACCTTCTTCCTATCCTCCACGGTTTATTTCCATCTCTGGGGAGGATGGAGCAGCCTTGGGGAAGGCGTCGCCCTTTCTTATTGCCAAAGCCATCAAGGGCATTGCCAGCAACGTGACTTCGGTCCAAAAACTGCGCAATGGCACCTTGTTGGTGGAGTCATCTGCCCCTCACAAGATAGAGGCACTACTGAAACTGCATAAGGTTGGTGGTATCCCCGTTGTGGTCGAACCCCATCGCACCTTAAACACCAGTAGAGGTGTGGTGCAGTACCCCGACCTATGTGGGGAATCAGAAGAGCAGATAGTGGAGGAGCTCAGGGACCAGTGTGTGGTGGCTGTTCACCACACCTTGGTCCGACTGGATGGAGAATCCCACCCATCTGACACTTTGGTGCTGACCTTTGGTAAGCCCAAGGTGCCAGAGCACATCATGGATTGCTACCACCGCTTGCCTGTGCATCCATTTATACCAAGCCCGCTTTGGTGTTTCAACTGCCAACTATATGGCCATGGCCAGAATTCCTGTCCTGCCAAGGCCATGTGTGGCACTTGTGGGCAAGGATACCTCCCTGGAGTCTTGTAAGACTGCACCTTTATGCATAAACTGTAAGAGCAACCACCCCGCCTCTTCTAAGGATTGCCCCACTTGGCTGCAGGAATGCGGGATCCAGGAGCTGCATGTCCAGAAGGGTATCAGTTTTCTGGATGCATGGCAGCAGCTAGCCAGAGGCCAGGGATCTCCAGTCGTGGAGTGTCCTATGCAGGTGCTGCGAAGGCAGGTGCTGTGTCCTCTGTGCTGCTGTGTCCCACTCTCATCCGTTTGATGCCCACTCGGGCCCGTGGGGTCCATGGGGTGCCAGTCTGTGCTAGCATAGCCAGCCAGATGGACCCTGACCCCGTCTCTTTGGCGTTTTCTGGCTCCACCACCGCCTCTGGCCCTTGCATGGGCCCCCCAATAATGGCGGTGCCAGCTTCTTTGGAGGACCCAGATGCCACTCATCAAAGAGAGGCATCTGCCTTGAAGGCCTCCCTCTCTGTCCCAGCGCAGCCAACCTCCTCCATGGAGGGGGTGGTGGGTTAGACAGGAGGAAAGAACGTAAAGACACCCCCACTACTGCCATGGGGCGGGTGTCCTGGATTCGTCCATTAAACCTCTCTGGCCAATGGCAGAGAGCACAGGGTGGTTTCATGCCCAAACTGGGGCAAGATGGGGATTCCTCCTTCGAGATGGAGGAGTACGAAGCAATTGAAGGCATCCCTCTCTTTTCTGCAGTGGGACGGAGAAAAAGGAAGAATAGAAACAAGCCACCTAAATCCACTTGATGGTAAATTTCCTACAATGGAACTGTCGAGGGTTTTCCCAAGAGAGGGACGAGATCGCACTGCTGATCTCGAGGCACAACCCTGTGTGCATCTCCCTCCAGGAGATCCTGTGTCGCAGTGATACCCCCATTTCGCTATGGGGGTACACTGTATATGCAGACACCTGGCAGCAAGGAATCCACCCTGTGGGAGGGGTGGCTATCGTTATCCGGAATGGGTGCATGCATGTACTGGTGGCTTTGCAGACGCTTCTGCAAGCAGTGGTGGTCTCATTGCAACTGGTTGTGCCCACCACTCTATGTTCCCTCTACATGCCTCCTGTGATTGATATCCAATGGGCAGACCTCGCTCCCTCAGTGCCCAGCTTTCAAGACTTTCTTGATTATGGGTTATTTTAATGCCCATAATCCCCAATCGGGCTTGGACAGTCATAACCCCCGAGGGCGACTTGTATAACAATGGGTGTCACGTAATGGCCTCATTGTTCTAAACCCAGGTCTCTCCACACATGTCATGACTGCCACTGGTGGTCTCTCATGTATACACCTATCCATCTGCTCTCCTTGGTTGGAACCAGGTTTGCAGTGGGAGGTCTTGTCAGACCCTTGTGGAAGTGATCACTTCCCCATCAGGATTAGTAGTGGAGACGGTGCATTACCCCAACACCCACCACAGTGGTGTCTGCGTCAGGCGGACTGGGAGGAGTTTGCCCATTAAATCTACTTTCGCCCACTGTGTGATTTTGACGGTGTCAACGACCTAATGAGTCACTGCACAGAGGTGGTGGTTGTGTGCGGCATTAGCATCCATTCCCCAGAACTTGTGTAACCCACCATGAGCACGGGTGGCATGTGGACGGAGGATTGTCGGAGTGTGATTCAGGCTCGCTGATGAGAACTTCACAGTTCCCAATCTCGTCCTACCGAGGTCAACCGTATCGACGATCTCCAAGCCCGGGGATATGCATGGCGGGTGATCAAGGAGGCCAGCCACTGAACGCCATCCACTGAACTTCACTGGTGGTGTTGCCAAGAGGTATAACAATCCATTTACCCCTTGGGAGCTGCGGGCATCTCTAGCAAGAGCCAGGGGCATTGCCCCTGGACCAGATAGCATCCACTATCAAATGCTACGACACCTACCAGAGACAGGCGTTAGTTTCCTCCTTGAGGTACTAAATTACATATGGCAGCAGCATAAAGTCCCTGCAGGTTGGCGAGAGGCTACTATAATCCCACTGCAAAAACCTGAGAAGGATAGTAGCCTTCCAACAAATTTTAGACCATTGCCCATGACCATTGCCAATTATGCCCATGGAACGAATGGTTAATTGGCGCCTGGTGTGGTATCTGGAACAGCACCACATTCTTGCTGATGCGCAATGTGGCTTCCGTGCTAGCAGGTCTTTGGTGGATCATCTGATCTCACTAGAGACTTCAGTACGTGAGGCCTTTCTCCACAGACAGCACTTAGTGGCTGTCTTCTTTGATGTGGAGAAGGCATATGATACGACATGGCGCCATGGTATACTGGAGACCTTGCACCAGTGGGGGCTCAGGGGTAATCTGCCCTCTTTCTCCATAGCTTTTTGTCTGAACGGACCTTCAGAGTGCATGTGAGTAACACCAACTCCTTGACCTTCCTGCAGGAGAATGGTGTCCCACAGGGGAGCGTCTTGACTGTGACGCTCTTTGCTGTTGCAGTGAACGGCCTACCGTACTCCGTTCACCCCCTGGTAAAGTCGTCCCTATTTGTGGAAGACTTCTCTATTAGGTACTGGGCTGCCACGATGCACAGCATTGAGCGTCATCTGCAACTGGCACTAAATAGTGCCAACGAGTTTGCCACCTCTTGTAGCTTTAAGTTCTCCCCTGACAAAACAAATGTCATGCACTTCTGTCAGGGCTTCACCCTGAGGCTAAGCTTACACTTGAAGGCCGCCTCCTCCCAGTTGTAGAAGCAGCTCGGTTTCTTGGTCTCCATTTTGACAGCTGTCTGACGTTGGTCCCGCACTTGAAGGAGCTGAAGGCTAAGTGCCTTCGCTCCCGGAATATTCTGCGGTGCCTGCAGGGAACTGGTTTTGGGGCAGATCGAACGGTGATGCTTCGGCTTTACAGATCACTCATGCAATCACGTCTGGATTATGGCTGCAGCGTGTATGGCCTGGCCGCTCCATCAACTCTCAGGATGCTGGACAGTGTTCATCATGCTGATATCCGGTTGTCTATTGGGGCGTTCTGCACAAGTCCTGTACTCAGCCTTTATGCTGAGGACAGTTAACCACCACTGGCTCTGCGGTGGCAGTGCTTGGCAGCGGCATACATTTTGTGGCTGAATGGTCAGCCGCAGCACCCTACACACCCAGCTGTCTTCAGTAACACTATGAGACGGCCATTCGAACACTGCCTGGGGGTTCTCCTCCATTCGGTGTGTGGTGGATGGACAGTCTCACCGGCCTGGGTGTGACTCTGCTTGGGGAGCAGCCTGTACTGCCGGCCTCTGTGCCACCCTGGACAGTGCCAGAGCCAAGTTTAGATTTATTGCTTGCAGCCTTACCCAAAACCAGTACTGATAGGTCAGTGTACCAACAAGAGTTTGGACGCCTCTCTTGGACCTATCGAGGCCATGTTTTTATTTACACAGATGGGTCGAAGGATGGGTCCTCGGTGGGATGGTCAGTCATTACAACTGGTCATCTCATAGGGGGCCGCCTTCCAAGCGTCGCCAGTGTCTTAACTGTGGAGCTAAGAGCTCTGCACAGGGCACTGGAAGTCATCCTATTATTGAATGACAGACACTTTGTTATTGTGACTGACTCCCTATCCTCCCTTCAGCTGTTGCACACCCTAGAGGCTGGCCTCTTTCACAAAATTTGAATTATATATGGTTTGCTTTTAGAGATTTTTTGCATTTATTCTTGAATTATTTTGGCTTTTGCCTTTTTATTTCCATATCTGTTTTGGCTTTTGCCGCATTTATTGTAATGTCTGTTTTTGGCTTTTGCCACAATTATTTCTGTCCGTTTTGGCTTTTGCCGCTTTTATTGTTGTGTATGTTTTGGCTTATGCCGCTTTTATTATGTATGCTTTGGCTTTTGCCACATTTATTGTTATGTATGTTTTGGCTTTTGCCACATTTATTGTTATATCTGTTTTGGTCTTTGCCTCATTTATTGTTAGTTCTGCTTTGGCGTTTGCCGCATTTATTTTTATATCTGTTTTGGCTTTGCTGTTTTTACTCTACTGTGTGTTTTGGCTTTTACCTATATTTATTTGGCTATTGCCTTTTTGTTGTTACAGTCTTGCTGTTATTTATTGTCATCATGATGGGATGGGCATTTACACCACCACCATGGTGATTGTCCTTCTGGGCTCTGATGACCTTTGTTGTTAATGGGCCCTAAAACTCTACTTAACAACAACGACAATTGAAATCCAGTCCTTTAGGTCCACCAGTCTAGCATCTGGAAGAGAAGCATCACTAGCACAGTCTCCATCCAGGCCATCTGGCATTGCCCATCTATCCACACCCCATAAATCTGTGTCCCAAATTATGATAAGTGATTTACAGGGTATTTAGTTCTGTACAAGGTTTACACCCCTGTCACTTACCTTAACATTGTGCTCACTCTGCTCCTTCTGTAGATCCCCATCACCCATAGAACAACCCTGTGAATTGGTGCAAGGATTTTACCCATCCCCAGAATCAACATCACCAATATTTCCTTTACCTTTGGGAGTCTTTGGTGGACTATCTGGTGGGACTGTTAAACCTGTCTCCATTACAGCATCTACCTGTTCTCTCATACCTTTTCTTCCATTTCTCTCTATAACTTTAGTAAATGTACTCTCTGCTGGAGATGTCATTTTAGAACCCCCATTACCCTTTTTCACCCTGTGTAGAGAGGGGCTAGAGACAGAGATGGCAGCTTTCAACTTTTCCACCTCTGCCTGGAGCTTGGCTTGCTACATTTTTAGATCCTTGCAACCCCCACACTCAGTAATTTTCTTTAGAGGCATCACTATCTTGGAAAACACAGGCACTCTCCAAAAAGAAAGTTGAAATACCACAGGGAGTGGCGAGTTGTGTTGGACACACCAGTTCTCGTCTGATCACTGAAGTTAAGCAATGCAAGCCCAGTTAGTACTGACATGGGTGGTCGCTTGGGAAAGCTGGGTACTGCTAATTCCCAATAATCGTCACATTGGTGTAGTGTCTGTGCAGTCTATGCATAAGAACTATGCAGTGGACCGGCTCTAATGACCTTGTAGTTGACAGGACCTTAAGCACCAACAAACAACAACAAAAATTGAAATACCAGAGCAGTATCCCACTATAACCAGATTACCACTAAATAAAGATGGGAGTCACTAATAAGAAGTTTCTCTCTGAAAAGAACAACCTGAAAAAAAAAACAACCTACCCAGAATAGAAATCCAACATGTGAGGAAGAATGTATTTTTCCCAACTGAGACAGCTGTCCCAACCTCTCAAAAATCAGTAAATTACAATTTCAAAATTTTTTAAACCTTAAAACTAAAGTTGTCAGTACACAACTTTAAGTCAAGTGCAACTATAAAAAAAGTAAATCTAGCACTACCACTAAACACGGGAGCGGCGAGTTGCATTGGACACACCAGTTCTCATCTGACCACTGAAGTTAAGGAACGAACCTCAGTTAGTACTGACATGGGTGGTCGCTTGGGAAAGCTGGGTATTACTAATACTGTCTGTGCAGTATATGCATTAGAACTATACAGTGGGCAGGTCTCTAATGAACTCATAGTTGACGGGACCTTAAACTCCAACAAACAAACAAACAAACCACTAAACAGTAAAATTCTTTAAGAATGATTCACAGCCAAAAAAACGCACTTTTCACAAAGGGCCGCACCCAAAATGGACCTGCTAGATTAGGACAATCATAAAGAATGACCAACGTGGCTTGAGAATGGCGATTAAAACAAGACTAATAGAACCTGTATAACCACCAAATAAAATGTTAAATAATCCCTTAATTAATTAAAGCAATCAAAAGATAAATTTTTGTCCTATAAAAGATTATATAACCCAGAAATATATTAAAAAATTCCCCACCAAAAATATCCAATATTACCAGTTTTATTGCTTACCAACCTGGAGCTCATCAATGCACGTCCACACACCAACAACTAGGAACAACCATGCTTCAATAGAAATTGAGATGTAGGAAAAAGAAAAAGAAGTTTTTCCATTGAAATCAATGGGAAAACTCACTTTGTGCACTTTCTCATCTATATATGATAGAACTGTGAATTTTTAAAAGAATGTAGGGAATATGGTACTGCATTCATTTGCAAAGCAGCATTGCTGAAGCTTTAATAGAAATTGAGATATAGCAAAAAGAAAAATGAAGTTTTTCTATTGAACTCAATGGGAAAATGCACTTCGTGCAAAATTTTCTTTCCTATACATTATAGAACCATAAATTTTTGCCAGAATGATGGGATTATGGTACTCCAATCATGTTCAAAACGGCATGGCTGTAGCTTTAATAGAAATTGAGATATACCAAGAAGAAAAATGGAGTTTTTCCTTTTAAATCAATGGAAAATAACACTTTGTGCGATATTTTCTCTCCTTTACTTGATAGAACTGTAAATTTAGGCCAGAATGTAGGGAATGTGGTACTCCAAACATGTGCAAAACGGCTATGCTGTAGCTTAAGTAGAAATTGAGATATTGCAAAAGAATGAAGATTTCCCCTTGGAAATCAATGGTGTGTTTTCCCTCCTATACATGATAGAGCTGTAAATTTTGGCCAGAAGTTGGGGAATGTGGTACTACAATCATGTGCCAAACAGCATGGCTGTAGCTCTAATGGAAATTGAGAAATAGCAAAAAGAAAAATGGAGTTTTACCATTGAAATCAATAGGAAAACACACTTTGTGCGATATTTTCTTTCCTATAAATAATAGAGCCATAAATTTTTGCCAGAATGTTGCAAATGTGGTACTCCAATCATCTTCAAACTGGCATGGCTCTAGCTTAAATAGAAATTGAGATATAGCAAAAAGAAAACTGAAGTATTTCCATTGAAATCAATGGGAAATACACTTTGTGCATTATTTCCTTTCCTATACATAATAGAATCTTAAATTTTTGCCAAACTGTTGCAAATGTTGTACCTTAATCATGTGCAAAGTGGCATGGCTGTTGATATAATAGAAATTGAAATGAATAGGAAAGCAGAGTTTGTTCGTTTTCTCTCCTATACATGATAGAACTGTAAATTTTGGGCAGAATGTATTGAAGGTGGCACTGCAATCATGTGCAAAAATGGCTGTAGTTTTAATGGAAATTGAGACGTTGCAAAACGAAAAATGAATTTTTTTCCACTGAAATCAATTGGAAAACACACTTTGTGTGATATTTTCTCTCCTATACCTAATAGAACCATTAATTTTTGCCAGAATGTTGGGAATGTGGTACTCCAATCATGTGCAAAACGGCATGGCTGTAGCTTTAATAGAAATTGAGATGTAGCAAAAAAAAAAATGAGGTTTTTCAATTAAAATCAATGGGAAAACACACTTTGTGCGTTTCTCTCCTATACATGAGAGAACCATAAATTTTTGCCAGAATGTAGATTATGTGGTATTCCAATTACATGCAAAATCGCACGGCTGTAGCTTTAATAGAAATTCAGATATAGAGAAAGAAATACGAAGTTTTTCCATTAAAATCAATGGGAAATCACACATTGTGCTCATTCTCTCCTATCCACGATAGACCAGTAAATTTTGGACAGAATGTAGGGAATGTGGTACTCCAATCATGTGTTTGAGATATAACAAAAATGAGGTATTGGCTTCTGGCATTGGGTATGACGTATTGGAATCAGAATGAGGTATTGGAGTCAACATTTTTTTAGAGTCAACATGGGTTTGTGGCCGGCAAGAGAACACTGAAACCAATCTTCTCACTCATCAATCTTCTCAATCATCAATCTTCTCACTCAGCGTTTGATAGGGTCCCAATCAGTCGTTTGTTTTGGAAAATGGAATGTATGGGGCCACAAGTCCATTCTGCTTACTTTTAAAAAATTATCTATTGGGACGCTGAAATTACATTAAATTGGGAAGCTTCATTTCCCCAAATGCCTATACATTTTCTAATGGTGTTCACCTGGGAAGTGTACTTAGCCCTTTGTTATTTATTATATTCTTGAACGACTTTTTTTACAACAATTACTGATCCTATTAGCCCACTCCGGCTTGCTGACTACTTAAAATTAACTAAGGAAATTGCTGTACACACTGATGCCTTAGTCCTTCAGTAATAACTTATGTGGGCAGAACACTTGTTGTTATTGTTTGTTTTTGTTTTAGGGCCCATCGACTACAATGGTCATTAGGGCCCAGAAAGACAATCATCATGGGGGGGGGGGTGTAAATGGCTTTCTCCCTATGATGGAAATAAATAAGGGCAAAAGCCCACTAAAACTAACACAAACAAAAAGGCAATAGTCAAATAAATATTTAAGAATAACATAAAAGGCTTAACACAGACATAAAAGGGAAAAGCCATAACGATACAAGAAAATAGAAAATGAATGAAATTTTGGGAAAGAGGCCAGCATCCTTCAGAAATGCAAGTGAGCTCTCCACCCCTTGGGGATTATCCCAAAGTGATGTTCTCAGTATCTCTCACAGTGACTGAAGATGTGCACCACTGTGAGAGGCTCCCAACAGAAGTCACACCATGGCTGATCCTCACCCCATAGAATTTAAGAGTGGGTGAGGAAAGTGTGACTGATTTGCAGCCAAGCAAGTACAACCTCCTCCCTCCGTGATTGGTGGCATGAGGACACCCAGTGCATTGGAGTGTCCTCCAGTGTGCAGAGTCTTGCCCTGCTTATGAATCACAAGCAGCAATCTGTACACAACCTGGAGGATGGCATGTCTACCATATAGGGTGTGCAACAGCTGGTGGGAGGATAGGGAGTCAGTCGCAACAACAAAGGGTCTGTCATTCAATACTTGGATGTGCCCTGTGAGTTCTGCTGTTAAGACACTGGCGACGCCTGGAAGGCGGACCCCTATGAGATCACCAGTGGTAAAGACTTACCAACCCACTGAGGAGCCATCCTTTGACCCATCTGTGTAAATAAAAACATGGATCTGATAGGTCAGAGAGAGGCGTCCAAACGCTTGTTGGTACACTGACCTATCGGTACTGGTTTTGGGGAAGGCTGCAAGCATAAAATCAAAACTGGGCTCTGGCACTGTCCAGGGCAGCACAGAGCCCGGCTGCACCCAAGGCAGAGTCACACCCAGGCCAGAAAGACCGTCCATCCACCACACACCAAATGGAGGGGGAACCCCTAGGTGGCAGTCGAATGGCTGTCTCGTAGTTTGACTAAAGACGGCTGGGTGTGTAGGTTGCTGTGGCTGACCTTTCACCTGCAAAATATATGCCACTGCACAGCCAGTGGTTGTTCACCAGTCTTAGCATAAAGGCTGAGTACTGGACTTGTGCTTGAATGCACCAATGGAAAACCGGATGCCAGCGTGATGAACACTCTCCAGTATCTGGAGAGTAGACAGAGCAGCCAGGCCATACGAGCTGCTGCCATAATCCCGATGTGATTGAACGAGTGATCTGTAGAGCCGAAGCAACACCGTTCGATCTGCTCCCAAACCAGTTCCCTGCATGCACCACAGAATATTAATAGAGCGAAGGCACTTAGCCTGCAGCTCCTTCAAGTGCAGGACCCATGTCAGAAGGCTGTCAAAACGGAGACCGAGAAACTGGGCTACCTCTACAACTGGGAGAAGGCGGCCTTCCGTGGTAAGCTGATGCTCAAGATGAAGCCCTTGCTTATGACAGAAGTGCATGACAGTGGTTTTGTCAGGGGAGAACTTAAAGCCACGAGAGGTGGCAAACTCATTGGCACTGTTTAGTGCCAGTTGCAGCTGATGCTCAATGCTGTGCATCGTGGTAGCCTGGTACCTGATAGAGAAGTCGTCCACAAATAGAAAAGACTGTACCGGGGTGTGAACAGAGAATGGTAAACCGTTCACTGCAACAGCAAAGAGCGTCACACTCAAGACGCTCCCCTGTAGGACACCATTCTCCTGCACGAAGGTCGAGGAGTATGTGTTACCCAAATGCACTCTGAAGTTCTGGTTAGACAGAAAGCTATGGAGGAAGAGGGGCAGATTATCCCTGAGCCCCCACTGGTGCAAGGTCTCCAGTAAACCATGGCGCCATGTGGTATCATATGCCTTCTCCACATCAAAGAAGACAGCCACTAAGTGCTGCCTGTGGAGAAAGGCCTCACGTACTGCAGTCTCCAGAAAGATCAAATGATCCACTGGAGATGTGCTACCACACTTGCTACATTGGGATTGGCGAGAAGGTTGTGCCGTTCCAGACACCACACCAGGCGCCAATTCACCATTCGTTCCTTGGTTTTGCAAAGACAGCTCATCAATGAAATGGGTCTGTAATATTTTGGAAGGCTACTATCCTTCCCAGGATTTTGGAGTGGGATTATAGTAGCCTCTCACCAGCCTGCAGGGACTTCATGCTGCTGCCATATGTAGTTTAATACCTCAAGGAGGTATATAACGCCTTTCTCTGGTAGTTGTCATTCCATTTGACAGTGGAAGCTATCTGGACAAGGGGCAGTGTCCCTGGCTCTTGCTAGAGCTGCCTGCAGCTCCCAAGAGGTAAATGGATTGTTATAAACCTCGGCGAAACCACCAGTGAAGTTCAGTGGATGCCGTTCTGCAGCCTGCTTCTTTTGAAGAAATGTTGCCATGTAGTGCTGGGAACTGCAGATGTCTGCAAACGTCCTTGCCTGTTCCTCAGCCACTTCACAGGCAGAAGCGAGTGTCTCCCTTGTACAAGGAGACCAGAGCCACAGGATGGTAAATATCTGCCTTGGATCTTCCTCAGCTTTTCCCAGACTTTCTTGGAGGGCGTGTGATGGATGAGTGAGGAGACGTACTGACTCCATGAGGAGCGTTTGGCCTCCTTGTCCACCAGTCGTGCATATGCCCGGGCTCAGAGATAGTTGATGCGATTGGTGTCGGTAGGATGAGATTGGAAGCAGGGAAGGGCTCATCGGTGAGCCCGAATTGCACTCTGACAATCCTCCATCCACCATGGCACCTGGGCTCGTGGTGGATTACAAGAGCTCTGAGGGATGGATGCCAATGCCGACCCGAACATCTTTATGGGGAAGGGATCACTTCCACAAGGGTTTGACAAGACCTCCCACTGCAAACCTGGTGCCAACCCAGGAGAGCAGATGGATAGGTCTATGCATGAGAGACAACCAGTGGCAGTCATCATATGTGTTTGGTTCACCTGCGTTAAGAACAATGAGGCCATTGTTTGACACCCATTATTCCACAAGTCGCCCTCGGGGGTTGTGACTGTCCGGGCCCATTGAGAATTATGGGTATTATAATCACCCATAATCATGAAGGGTCTTGGAAGCTGGGCACTTAGGGAGTCGAGGTCTGCCCACGGGATATGAATCCCAGGGGGCATGTAGAGGGAACATAGAGTGGCAATGAGACTGCCACAGCTTCCATTCTGGATAAGGATTGCCACCCCTCCCACAGGGTGGCTTCCTTGCTGTCGGGTGTCTGCATATGTAGTGTACTACCGTATTGAAATGGGGGAATCACCATGGCTCAGGATCTCCTGGAGGGAGATGCAGACAGGGTTGTGCATGAAGAACAGCATTGTGATCTCATCCCTCTTGTGGGAAAACCCTCAACAGTTCCATTGTAGGAAATTTACTATCATGTGGGCTTAGGTGCCTTATTTGCATTTCTCCCTTTTCTCCGTCCCACTGCAGAAAAGGGAGGGATGCCTTCAATGGGGTCGTCCTCCTCCATCTTTAAGGAGGACTCTTCATCGTGCCCCAGCTTGGGCATGAAACCACCCGATGCTCTCTACCATTGGCCAGAGAGCTTGGATGGACAAACCAAGGACACACGCCCCGTGGCAGTAGTAGGAGGTGTCCCTAGTTTCTTTCCGCCTGGCTCACCCACCACCCCTTCCGTGGAGGAGGATCCCTGGGCTGAGACAGAGAGGGAGGCCTTCAAAGGAGATGCCTCTCTTTGATGAGAGGCATCTGGGGCCTCCAAATATACTGGCACCGCCATTATTAGGGGCCCATGCATATGCCAGACGTGGTGGGGGAGGTAGAAGAAGCAATGGAAATGGGGCGGGGTCCGTCTGGCAGCGAATGCTAGCATAGAATGACACCCGAGTGGGTGTCAAACGAATGAGAGGGGGGAGCTCAGGTAGGGTGCCCGTCTGGGTGCAGACAGAGAACACAGCAGCTGCCTTTGCAGCACCTGCATAGGACACCCCACAACTGGTGGTCCCTGGCAAGGCTAGCAGCCGCTGTGCTTCCTGAAAGCTGATACCCTTCTGGACACGCATCTCCTGGATCACACGTTCCTGCAGCGAAGTGGGGCAATCCCGAGAAGAAGCAGGGTAGTTGACTCTGGGTAGTGGTCACCCTGTCCACAAGTGCCACACATGGCCTTGGCAGAACACGAATTCTGTCCATGGCCATATCACTGGCACTTGAAGCACCAGAGTGGGCTCGGGATAAAGGCACGTACAGGCAAAGAGAGGTAACCAGCCATGATGTACTCCGGCACCTTGGGCCTACCATAGGTCAGTACCAAGGTGTCAGATGGGCGAGATTCTCCATCCCATCAGACTGATGTGAGGCAGACAGCCATAACACTCTGGTCCCTAAGCTCCTTTCCCCGCATAGGTCAGGGTCTTGCACCACACCTCTACTGGTGTTTAAAGTGCGAATGAGGTTTGGCCACAACGGGGATGGCACTGAGCTGCTACATTTTTAGTAGTGCATTCGTCTGGTGGGGGCAGATGTCTCCACCAACAAGGTGCCATTGCACAGTTTCTGGACCGAGGTCACATCACTGGCAATGCCCTTGATGGCTTTGGCTATAACGAAGGGCGACGCCTTCCCCAAGGCTTCACCATCCTCCCCAGAGATGGAAATAAACCGGGGGGATAGGAAGAAGGTATGGATGGTTGTTTGGCTGCACCTAAAATCTTAGTTGCAGGAACATGCTTTGCATCGGCAAAGAAACCCTGCACCTTAATGCTAAGAGGTCGTTGCCTCTTGTTAAGGGCAGGTGCCAATGCCATAGACGCCACAGGTTCGTTCCCTGATCCAGTTTGCCTACTGGGGGAACACGGCTTTTTTGTTGGAGCAGTACATGTCTCCAGCAGCTCAGTGGCAGCTGGCCCACTCATTTGGATGGGACCGAGCCCACCATCTTCTGGCTCAACACAAGTCAATAAAGGTAAAGAGATGGGAGTGATGGTGTTATTTGTAGAGGCCCCCGGCCTGTTTTATTGTTGCCATAATTTTAAATAATTATGTATTCGCTGCCCACATGTCTTACCCACCACGTGGAGCCCTACATGGGAACGCCCATTCAGGTCGTCGAGACTACTCGGACAGGATACTGTTAGGGTGGGATAATCCCTGAGTACCAGAGCATTGGCATCGGGGTTGACTGCTGGTCCACTTACAGCAACCTTAGGAGGCATAGCACTGCTGTCCCCTCCTCCGATGCTCTCTCGATGGTGCGGCGGGCTGTCCATGACCAATGGCGGTCCCAGTTGTTTGTGGAGACCACCAACAAACTCCGCACACTGAAGGTCACTCCAGAGCACTGGGTGTCCTTGTGCCACCAGTCATGGAGGGAGGAGGTTGTGCTTGCTAGGCTTCGGATTGGTCACACCTTCCTCACCACTCCTACATTCTAAGCGGTGAGGACCAACCATGGTTTGACTTCTGTTGGGAGCCTCTCACAGTGGCACACATCTTTAGTCACTGTGAGAGATACCATGAAATGAGATACCGTCTGGGAGTAAGTTCCCTTTGAGGGAATAACCCTCAAAGGGTGGAGAGCTCGCTAGTCTTTGTGAAAGAGGCTGGCATCTTTCAGAAAATTTGAATTATATATGGTTTGCTTTTTGAGATTTTTGCATTTATTCTTGATTTATCTTGGCTTTTGCCTTTTTATTTCAGTGTGTGTTTTGGCTTTTGCCGCATTTATTATTGTGTCTGTTTTTCGCTTTTGCCACGTTTATTGTCTGTCCGTTTTGGCTTTTGCCACTTTTATTGTTGCGTATGTTTTGGCTTTTGCCACATTTATTGTTATATCTGTTTTGGTCTTTGCCACATTTATTGTTTTATCTGTTTTGGCTTTTGCTGATTTTACATTTCTGTGTTTCAGGTTTTGCCTATATTTATTTGGCTATTGCCTTTTTTTATTGTTACAGTCTTGCTGTCATTTATTGTCATCATGGTGGGATGGCCATTTACACCCCACCATGGTGATTGTCCTTCTGGGCCCTAATGACCTTTTTTGTCGATGGGCCCTAAAACACTAATTAACATAACATAACAAGGAGGCATAACAACTTATGCGCCCCTGGCTGATTGACCAAGACCGGGTATCCACCTTGGTCGCCCATTTTCCCCAGAAGCTGTGGCCAAAGTGATGTTTTGTAGACTGTATTTCGCAACCTTTGTCCCCGATGTCTGTCAGCCACCTCACCAGTGTGGAGTGGCCAAGAGATATCACAGGGCATATGCCTCCTCAACCACCAGGATCCACTTTTCCCAGGGATGGTGGACTCCACGCATGAGAAAAACATGGGTAGGCGTTTATTTTTGGTCAACTCAGTGAGGAGCCTTCATCGTCCGAAAACAAGTCAGACAGTCATCCAGTAAAGGATAAAGAAGGAAACGAATATCCATGATGATGGTCTGGTCCCATCCAGAAAACAAGTGATGGGCAAAGACAATAGTGGTGTTGTCCAATCAGGGACAAGAAAATTACCCATGTGTGCCTGGGGTAGAATAGGCACACTGCATGTCGTGAGAGGTGACAAAACGAGACATCACAGGGCATATGCCTTGTGATGTCTCCTGGCCACTCCACACTGGTGAGGTGGCTGACAGACATTGGGGACTAGGGTTTGTGATCCAAAGTCTCCAAAACATCACTTTGGCCACAGCTTCCAGGGAAAACGGGAGGCCAAGGCAGTAGCCCGGTCTTGGTCAATCGGCCGGGGGCGCATAAGTTGTTATGCCTCCTAGGGTGACTGTAAGTGGACCGGCAGTTAACCCCGATGCCAATGGTCCGGTACTCGGGGATTATGCCACCCTAACGGTATCCTGTC
>JAAFCE010006156.1:122381-141627 GCA_013389805.1 Trigoniulus corallinus | reverse complement strand
TTCTGCACTGCCTCCACCTTATCCAGTAAAGGCACAATACCTTGTGGTGTAATATGATGACCCAAGAAGTCTAGAGACTCCTGGCCAAAAACGCACTTGGCAAGATTGATTGTGAGTCCATACTGACGAAGCCATGGGAAAACTTCACACAAATGATCCACATGATGCTCATCATCCACACTGGCCACCAAGAAATCATCGATGTAAGTGTATGTGTATGGCAAGTCCCCGAGAACAGCATCTTTAAATCGCTGGAAAGGCTGAGCAGCATTTTTAAGACCGGAAAAGAGCGTCAGCCACCACAAGTGTATATGTATGGCAAGTCCCCGAGAACAGCATCTATAAATCGCTGGAAAGTCTGAGCAGCATTTTTAAGACCGAAGGACATCCTCACATATTAAAATTGCCCAAACGGAGTGATCACTGCAGTCTTGGCGATATCCTTGGGCACAATGGGTATTTGATGGTACACCTTTACAAGATCCAGCTTTGAGTAGACACGAGTCCCATGGAGTTGGGCATTGAACTCCATGAGATGTGGAATTGGGTAATGATTAGGAGCAGTCTGCTGGTTTAAGGCATGGAAGTCTCCACCAATCCTCCAAGATTCTCCTTTTGGGACACGTGCAACGGACTGGCCCAAGGCCTGGAGGATGGGCAGATGTAACCTAGTTCTTGAAGTTCTTGGAACTCTTGCTTCCCTTTCTGTAAATGCTCTAGATGAAGCCACCTGACAAGAGCAAATGTGGGGGGTCCTGGTGTCATTAGTATATGGTGACACACATAATGTGTCACTGCCATACCACCCTGATGTGGGACAGTAATATCCCAAAATTCCACAAGGAGCGATCTATACACTGGGAAAATATCAGGGGTAATGCAGGACAACTGATAGTAAAGAGTTGGAATTGGACTTGCACTGACACTGGAAACCTCCAAACCAGTAATATGACCCAGTAACTTCCATCTTCAGACGTCAATGATGAGGTTATAATTTGAGAGGAAGTCTGCCCCCAGTATGGCATGTGCAACATCCACAACTACAAAGTTCCACTTCAATTCCTGACGTAGGCTCAGGTCTAAACGAAGATGGTGATTACCGTAGGTGGCAATCACAGACTTGTTTGCAGCAAACAATTTAAAATCCTGAGGTGTCAACTTAGTACCATCCATAAAACATGTGGAACAATACTGATTTAGGCACCGGTATCCACTAAAAATTTTAAATGAGTTGTTCGATCATGCATGAAAAATAAGCAGCTGGTACTTTGGCCTCCATCGCTCTGCATCTCTGGAAGCGATGGCCATGGTCGTTTCCCATCTCACAGGGATCACAGCACTTTGTAGATTTATTTCGAATCCATTGATGACACCAGCAGATGTTCTGTTTGTCTTCACTACTTGAGGAGCACCTTTCTGTACTCCGGTTCCGAGTGTGAACACCGACGTCCTCCATAAGACAGTTGGTAGCATCGTTTGGTTTGGTTTTCCAGCAGAGAATTGAACTTTTCAGCCAGTTCGTCCACCTTAAGCGAAAGCCTAGAATGTTCCGAGTTTTGATCTTTTTGGGAAACCCCTTCAGCTGTGGCAGAATGGGATATGGCGTTAAGCTGGCAGTTAGAAGGATCCAGGACCTCGATAATTTTATCTGCCATTTCTGCCTGCTTTTCAATAGGTATATTAACATTGGTGGTTGCCAGGACTACACGTACTTGGTGAGGTAGCCCGGGAGATGAACAATTCTCTGATGATGTATGCATCTCCAGAGGTGTTATAATCGTCACCTGCAAGTTGTTGCATCTGTTGAAGAAGCTGTGAGGGCTTCTTGTCTCCGAGATGCTGATGTGTCAGCAACTGGTGCAGTTTCTGTCACTCTGACATGGAACTTTTGCTGGATAACAGCATTTTTGATGCACTTGTATGCCTCTGTGGGTGGTGGGCAAAGGATGAGGTCCCTCACATCAGAGTCTATCTCGTGGCATCACATCTACCACCAAATCAAATTTTTGAGAGTCCGATTTGATATTATGTACCCTGAAACGGTACTCGATGGTGGCGAACCACATTATTGGGTCATGAGCCCAAAATGGTGGTAATTTAAATAAACAGATTCCGTTGAGTAGCATTTACCAACACATCTTCGTTGGCATCTATCATCTGTCCAGATAGCAGATAATTGCTCCATAGGATTTACAGCCATAATAAATGATGTCTTCCAATATCACGTCCACAATATCACGTCCGGATCACCAGTTTTAGCATGTTCGTTGGTCTAATCCAAGAGAATTTCATATGCAAATGTATTGTGGTATTGGAGAAGACCTTTCCTTTGTAATCCATGTACCAATAAATAATATTTTATTTAAGTAAATTATGTAATTTTAATCCGTTGACACAGTGTATAAGCGACCATCCACATGAAAGTGTGATGAACAACTGACTGATTCTAAATCGATATCAAACTTTTGAAATAATAGAATAACGTCATGCACCTGGCCCCAACAGCATGCTAAATTCTAAAAATTCAAACACAAAACATAGAAGGAGAAATTGAATGAGATACATGACGTCATGCACCAAGATGAAGTGTGACGTCACATAGCACATGCAGATGCTACACACTCTTGAATAAAGCTGGACGCCAGGAAGCCCTTCACCAACAGGAAGGGGTTATGTCATTTAAGATAGGACCAAAATATGGAAGGCGTAAAAGACAGGGGCCAATAAAAACATGTATGATTTGCCATAAAAATGGCCACATAGAAAATCGATGCTGGCAGAACCCCAAGAATGAAAATAAAACTAAATATCTTCTGAACCATATCTACTAAATATCTCCAGCCCCTCACCCCTTTCCCATCCACTGCAAAAGGGCCAGCCTGTTTAGTGGATGTAAAGCCATTTATCAGTTAAAGAACAAATATCAAATGACACGAAATGGCTTTTATGAGCTGCCCATGCAATCACAGAGGAGGAAGCGAACTCTGATTCAATCATCACCAGCACCACAAAAGAAATGTTTTGCTGTTGTTACAATGCAACCTTTAAATGTCAACTTATGGCATAAACGACTTGCTCATATTGGTGAACAAAAGATCAAGTTGATGCAAAATATGCAATTGGCTAGCAGTTTTCAAATTAGTGGTAAATTTGAGAATTGTGATGCTTGCCATATACAAAATCAACATGATCATCTTTTCCTGGAGTTGGGCAAACAATGAGTAAAGTTCTACAACAAGTCCACATGGATCTTTGTGGCCCTTTCCCAGTAAATTCTTTAGGGTGTCGCTATTTTCTCACAATGATTGATGATTATTCTTGCCAAGCTTTTCTTTATCTCGCTAACCAAAAAACTGATGTCTTTAAGCTCTTCCAAGGCTTCATGCAGCATGTAGAGAGACAGACAAGTCAAAAGATTATGCAAGTACGCACCAATAATGGTCTTGAATTTTGCCACCAAGACTTTTACAAGCTGTTTACAAGGCTGGGTATTAAACATGAACGTACAACTATATATACCCCAGAACAACATGGAGTGCCAGAACGTTACAATAGGATATATCAAGATGGCATCCTAGCAGTTCTTCATTCTTCTAACCTTACGGAACGATTCTGGAGTGAGGCAGCCATGACTGTAAATTATGTCAGAAACAGATGTCCTCATTCTGCATTGAAAGGCCGATCACCTACGGAAGTTTGGACTGGTCGAAAGCCTTCTCTTCGCCATCTACGAGTTTTTGGCTGTGATGCATATGTCCATCAACGTAAGCAAACTGGAACTAAAATGCAACCTCATGCCATCAAATGCAGATTAATGGGATATGCACTGAGATGCCATGGCTATCATGTTTACCTCCCATCCAAAGATAAGATAATTGAGAGTACACATGAAATCCCCCGAGAAGGATGTACTCACAAGGTCGCCAATTGAACTAGTTAAGAGTGCAGTGGACAGCAAGCTGGACCCTAATTTAACTAACTCCTTTAAGTTCTCAGAGGGATCTAATCAAAAAGTCTCAAGTAACACATACTAAAAATATCAAGACAATTACTACTTCTCCATCATCACTAGTTCCAGAAAACGTCTCAAGTTGTAAATGATGGCGTGTGGAAGTTCCTGGGAAAAAAAGTTGTATATATGTTTACTATTATCCCAGTTCTGCTCCACAAAACCGTTGCTCATGTATGAAGCAAGTAAGGGTTTATTGTGATAAAAATAATATTCCATTTAACAAGACTGATTTTTCATTTTCTGCTAAATCACCAGAGGAGGAAATAATTTCAGACAATGAGCATAGAGATGCATCTGAATGACTAGAGGATACAATTCCACAGACATATGAAGATGCAATTAGAAGTCACAACCATAAACAATGGACTGAAGCAATGTAAACTGAAATTCATACCATGCAGGACCGACAAGTATGGGAATTAGCAAAAAGACCAAAGAATGAAAAGATACTGACAAATTAATGGATCTTCACACAGAAAAATAAGGATCAGGGTATCACCTTTAAGGTGCGTCTTGTAGCTTGTTGCCATCAACAGGGTCAAGCAGGTAGACTTTGAAGAGGTTTATAGCCCTGTGGTTAACCTGGCAGTTATTAAGCCATTTTTCACACTTTTTATGTCTATTCTCCATTGGAAAAATTTTATCATTGATCTCCAAGGTGTGTATATGTATGCTGATCTCCAAAAAACTATGTTTATGGAACTTCCCAAAGGATCTCATAGTGACTCAAACCTCATCTGCAAATTAAATAAATCCATCTATGGCCTAAAAAAATCTGGATGGGAGTGGTTTAAAGAACTCCACAAAAAGTTAACTAACAAAGGTTTCAAGCCATTAGAAATGTGTAATTGTGCATATTTGTGGATTAATCATGATTTAATTATCATTTATGTCGACGACATAATTATTTTTGCAAAAGATGAGATGTCAAAAGATGAGATTCTCAATTGAATATCTAGCCTATTTACTAATAAATGAATTGGTGCTTTATCAACCTATTAAGGCATAGAATTTCAAATGGGAAGGGAACCATCAATTAACCAAGTTAAATACATTGAATCTTTAAGAGAACTGTTTCCCAATTCTAATTGAATTCATTCATCCCTACCAATTAGACCGGGAAATTTGGAAAAGTTGGGAACAGACATTACAAATTCAGCTACTTTTCCATATCATAATATTATTGGGTCTTTGTATTATGTTGCTATACAAACACAACCAGACATTATATTTGCAACGAATTTACTAACCAACTATATTCTTCTTACAACAATGAAGAAATGGCTTCTCAAGATGACCAAGGGGCCAAAATGTTAAACAACTAGAATTGAACTTTGATAAAGGTCGTGTGGTCATCTTAAGAAAATTCAATTCACCTTGTAGTATCTGACCATGAAATTTTAAAGTTCATGGTAATTACATTTATGGAATTTACTTCAGCCACAATCATTGGTGAATGATAGAGAGAGCCAACTATTTAAGGAACTGCTTTCTTTGTAGAAGGGGTTCAGTGTAAACTGTGCAGTCTGAGGGAAAGGATCGTTCAGTGTAAACTGTGCAGTCTGAGTGAAATGATGGTTCAGTGTAAACTATGCAGTCTGAGTAAAAGGATCGTTTAGTGTAAACTATGCAGTCTGAGAGAAAGGATGGTTCAGTGTAAACTATGCAGGCTGAGTGAAAGGATTGTTTAGAGTAAAATCAGTCAGTCAATGTGAAAGAATTGTTCTGTATGAGCACAACATAGCCCAGTGTCAACAAAGCAACCATTCAGTATGAAACATAGACAGTGTGACAGAAACAGACTGAGGGTTACTTTCTGTGTTGTACCTCACATAGTGAAAGTGAGTGGATCACTTATTATATCGGGACTCTACTGGATACAACTGATATATTAATGCGGTGAATATTAGTGATGGAACTGTGTAATTTCAATAGTGGTGAAATCTTCAAAGCATATACCAGTTTTTGGACCTAGCAATGTGTATTTCGATTTTTGCTTTGTTTCTTTTGCAATAGTATTAGATCTGAATATAAAATTTTCCTATACATCTCAACCGTTGTGTTGCCCCATACCCCAACCAGATTCGACCGTTTATTGGACCAGATCAACAGGTTTTGTGTCAAGCAAGTCTCAACAGGATTTGCATGCAACTCATTTCATCAGGTTTGGGCCAGTCAACAGGTCATGCCCCAACATTCATCAAAATCAATGGGGAAACACCCTTTGTGCGCTTTCTGTGCTATTCATGATAGAACTGTAAATTTTGACCAGAATTGTAGGGAATGTGGTGCTCCAATCTTGTGCAAAACGGCATGGCTGTAGCTTTAATAGAATTTCAGATAGAGCTAAAAGGAAAATGAAGTTTACCATTGAAATCAATGGGAAAACACACTTTGTGTGATATTTTCTCTCCTATACATTATAGAACCATAAATTTTTGCCAGAATGTTGGGAATTTGATACTCCAATCATGTGCAAAACGGCATGGATGCAGCTTTAATAGAAATTGAGATATAGGAAAAAGAAAAATGAAATTTTTCCATTGAAATCAATAGGAAAACACACTTTGTGCGTTTTCTCTCCTACACATGATAGAACTGTAAATTTTGGCTGGAATGTAGGGAATAAGGTACTTAAATCATGTGCAAAATGGCGTGGCTGTAGCTTTAATAGAAATTAATATATAGCAAAAAGAAAAATGGATTTTTTCCATTAAAATCAATAGGAAAACACACTTTGTGCTATATTTTCTTATAAATCATAGAACTATAAATGTTTGCCACAATGTAGGGAATGTGGTACTCCAATTGTGTGCAAAACGGCAAAGCAGTGGCTTTAATAGAAATTTAGACATTGCGAAAAGAAAAATTAAGTTTTTCCATTGAAATGAATGGGAAACACACCATTTGTGGAATTTTCTCTCCTATACATAGTAGAGCCATTAATTTTTGCCAGAATGTTAGGAATGTGGTTCTCCAATCATGTGGAAAATGGCATGGCTGTAGCTTTAGTAGAAATTGAGATATTGTGAAAAGAAAATTGGAGTTTTGCAAATGAAATCAATGGGAAAACACCCTTTGAGCTATATTTACTCTCCTATCCATCATAGAACTGCAAATTTTTGCCAGAATGCAGGGAATTTGGTACTCCAATCATGTGGAAAATGGCAAGGCTGTAGCTTTAATAAATATTGAGATTTTGAAACCATAATGAAACCATATACATAATGAAACTCTAAATTTCTGCCAGAATGTTGGGAATGTGGTATTACAATCATGTGCAAAACGGAATGCCTGTAGATTTAATAGAAATTCAGATATAGTAGAAAGAAAAATGAAGTTTTTCCATTGAAATCAATGGGAAAACACACTTTGCACGCTTTCTTTCCTATGCATGATAGAACTGTAAATTTTGGCCAGAATGTAGGGAATGTGGTACTCCAGTTATGTTCAAAATGGCATGGCTGTGGCTTAATAGAATTTAAGATATTGCAAAAGCTGTAACTTTTGTTAAAGTTACAGCTTTTGTTAAAGTTAAAGCTGTAACTTTTGTAAAATGAAAAATGATGGTTTTCTATTGAAATCAATGGAAACACTCTTTGTGTGATATTTTTTCCTGTACATAATAGAACCATAACTTTTTGCCAGAATGCTGGGAATGTAGTACTCTAATCATGTGCAAAACGGCATGGCAGTCGTGCTAATAGAACTTGCAATAAGGAAGAAAGAAAAATGTAGTTTTTCCATTGAAATCAATGGGAAAATCCACTATGTGCGTTACCTCTTCTATACATGATAGAACTGAAAATTTTGGACAGAATGTAGGGAATGTGGTACTCCACTCATGTGCAAAAAGGCATGGCTGTAGCTTTAATAGAAATTTAGATATAGCAAAAAGAAAACTAGTTTCCCCATTGCAATCAATGGGGAAGCACACTTTGTGCGTTTTCTCTCCTATACATCATAGAACTGTAAATTTTGGACAGAATGTGGGAATGTGGTACTCCAATCACCTGCAAAACGGCATGGCTGTAGCTTTAATAGAAATTTAGATATAGCAAAAAGAAAAATGGAGTTTTTCCATTGAAATCAATAGGACAACACACTATGTGTGATATTTTCTATGCTATACATCATACAACTGTAAATTTTTGCCAGAATGTAGGGAATGTGATACTCCAATCATGTGCATAACTGCATGGCTCAAGATTTAATTGAAATTGAGATGTAGCAAGAATGAAAATTAAGATTTTCCATTGAAATCAATGTGAAAACACACTTTGTTCGATTTTCTCTCCTATACATGATAGAACCATATATTTTTGTCAGAATTTTGAGAATGTGGTACTTCAATCATATGCTAAACGGAATTCCTGTAGCATTAATAGAAATTGAGATATACCAGTTTTTCCATTAAATAAGTGTGAAAACATACTGTGGAAATGTGGAACTCGAATCATGTGCAAAACGGCATGGTTGTAGCTTTAATAGATATTGAGATATAGCAAAAATAAAAATAGGAGTTTTGTAATACAAATCAATAGGAAAACACACTTTGTGTGATATGTTCTCTCCTATACGTCATAGAACTGTAAATTTTTGCCAGAATGTAGTGAATGTGGTACTCCAATCAGGTGCAAAGTGGCATGGCTGTAGAAATTCAGATATAGCAAAAATCAATTGAAATCAATTGGAAAACACACTCTGTATGATATTTTCTCTCCTATAAAAAATAGAACTGTCGATTTTTGCCAGAATTTTGGGAATGTTGTACCTGTGGTACTGTAAAATGGCATGGCTGAAGCTTTAACAGAAATTGAGATATAGTGAAACGAAAAATGGAGTTTTACTCCAATACCAGAATGTAATACGCTAATCATGGGAAAAATGGCATGGCTGTAGCTTTAATGGAAGTTGAGATATACCAAAAGGAAAAATAAAGTTTTTTCATTGAAATCAATAGGAAAACTCACTTTGTGTGTTTTCTCTCCTATAAAATCCAGAACTGTAAATTTTTGCCAGAATGTAGGGAATTTGGTACTCCAATCATTTGCAAAATGGCATGGCAGTAGCTTTAATAGAAATTGAGATATTGCAAAAAGAAAAATGAAGTTTTCCATAGAAATCAATGGGGAAAAACACTCTTTGTGCGATATTTTCTCTCCTATACATCGTAGAACTGTAAATTTTTGCCAGAATGTAGGGAATGTGGTACTGAAATTGTGTGCGAAATGGCATATCTGTTGCTTTAATAGAAATTGAGATATTGGAAAACATTGATTTCAATGAAAAAACTGCATTTTTCCTATTGCTATATCTCAATTTCTATTAAAGCTACAGCCATGCCGTTTTGCCAAAGATTGGAGGACCACATTCCCTACATACCATCCAAAATGTAATGTTCTGTCATGTATAGGAGAGTGCTTTCGCACAGTGCTTTCCCATCGATTTCAATGGAAAAACTTCATTGTTCTTTTTTGCAGTATCTCAATTTCTTTTAAAGCTACAGCCATGCCGTTTTGTAAATGATTGGAGTACCACATTAACAACATTCTGGAAAAAGTTTATGTTTCTATTATGTATAGGAAATAAAGTATCGAACAAAGTCTTTTTTCTCATTGATTTCAATGGAAAAACTTCATTTTAGTTTTTGCTATATCTGAATTTCCATTAAACATCATTGGAGCATCATTGGAGTACCACATTCCGTACATTCTGGTGAAAATTAATAGTTTTATCATTTATAGGAGAGAAAATAATGCACAAAGTGTGTTTTCCCATTTATTTCAATGGAAAAACTTTATTTATTTTGCAATATCTAATTTTCTATTAAAGCTACAGCCATGCCGTTTTGCACATGTTGGGAGTTCCACATTCCCTACATTCCAGGCTATATTTACAGTTCTATGATGTATAGGAATGAAAATATTGCACAAAGTGTATTTCTGAATGATTTCAATGGAACTACTTCATTTTTCGTTTTGCTATACCTCAATTTTTATTAAAGCGACAGCCATGGCATTTTGCTCATGATTGGAGTAGTGCATTCTGTACATCCTGGCCAAAATTTACAATTCTATCATGTAATGGAGAAAAAATAACACACAAAGTTTGTATTTCAATGGTAAAACTTGATTTTTTTTGCTATATCTCAATTTCTTTTAAAGCTACAGCTGTTTCGTTTTTCACATGATTTGAGTACTATATTTCCAACATTCTGGTTAAAATTTACAGTTCTATCCCATATAGGAGAGAAAATAATGCACGAAGTGTGCTTTCCCATTGATTTCAATTGAATAACTACATTTTTATTTTTGGAATATCTCAATTTCTATTAAAGCTACAGCCACGTTATTTTTCACATGATTGGAGTACCACATTCCCTACATTTTGGCCAAAATTTACAGTTCTGTCATGTATAGCACAGAAATTGCACAAAGTGTGTTTTCCCATTGATTTGAATGGGAATTCCTTATATTCTGGTCTAAATTTATAGTGCATTGCTGTATAGGATAGAAAATTGATTTCAATTTCAATTTCCTTCAAAGCTGCAGCTGTGCTGATTTGCACATGATTGGAGTACTCATTCCAAACATTCTTGCAAAAATTTACAGTTCTATCATGTATAGGAAAGTAAAACGCATGAAGTTTGTTTTCCGATTGATTTCAATAGAAAAGGTTCATTTTTCTTTTAGCGATATCTCAATTTCTATTAAATCTACACCCTTGCCTTTTTGCACATGATTCGAGTGCCACATTCCCAACATTCTGGAGAAAATTTTAGGTTATATTAAGTATAGGAAGGAAAATATTTGCTATATATTTCAATGGAAAAACTTGATTTTTTTATTATGCTATAGCTCATTTTTCATTAAAGCTACAGCCATGCCGTTTGGCACATGATTAGAGTGTCACATTCCATATATTTCGGCAAAAATTTACAGTACTATGATGTATAGGAGAGAAAATATCGCACAAAGTGTGTTTTCCCATTTATTTCAATTAAAAAATTTCATTTTTCTTCTGCTATATTTCAATTTCTATTAAAACTACAGCCATGTCGTTTTGCAAATGATTGGAGTACCACATTTCGAACATTCTGGGGAAAATTCTTGGTTTTATTATGTATAGGAAAGAAAATATTACAAAGTATAGGAAAGAAAATATTGCTCTAAGTGTGTTTTCCCATTGATTTCAATGGAAAAACTGGATTTTTCTTTCTGCAATATCTCCATTTCTTTTGAAGCTACAGCCATGCCATTTTGCAGATTAAATGGGTACCACATTCCCAACATTGTAAAAAAAAATTGTGGTTTTCTTATGAATAGGAGAGAAACTATCACACGAAGTGCGTTTTCCCATTGATTTCAATGAAAAACATTTTTCTTTTTGCTATATCTCAATTTCTATTAAAGCTACAGCCATGTCGTTTTGCACATGACTGGAGTACCACATCCCCAACATTCTGGCAAAAATTCATGGTTCTATTGTGTATTGGAGAGAAAATATTGCACCTCGTTTCTTTTCCCATTGATTTCAATGGAAAAAATTTATTTTTTTTGCAATATCTAAATTTTTATTAAATCTACAGCCATGCCGTTTTGCAGATGATACGATTACCCCATTCCCTACATTCTGTCTAAAATTTACACAAAGTGTGATTTCCCATTGATTTCAATGAAAAAACTTCATTTTTCTTTTTGTTATATAACAATTTCTATTAAAGCTACAGCCACACCGTTTTTCACGTGATTGGAGAAGCACATTTTCTACATCCTACATTCCACGTATAGGAGAGAAAATAATGCCCAACAGTGTTTTCCCATTGATGTTAATGGAAAATCTTAATTTTTCTTTTTGCTATATAATTTCTATTAGAGCTACAGCCCTGTCATTTTGCATGTAATTGCAGTGCCACAATATCTACATTCTTTCCAAAATTTACAGTTCTATTATGTAGAGGAGAGAAAACGCACAGGCTGTTTTCCCATTGATTTCAATGGAAAAACTTCATTTTTCTGTTTGCTATATCTCAATTTCTGTTAAAGCTACAGCCATCCGTTTTGCACACGACTGAAGTACCACATTCCCTGCATTCTGTTTCTTTCATATTGCTTTTTGCTATATCTCAATTTCTAATAAAGCTACAGCCATGCCATTTTGCACATGATTCGAATTCCACATTCCCAACATCCTCGCAAAAATTTGTGGTTCTCTTATGTATATAAAAAAAATATTTCATAAAGTGTGTTTTCCTATTGATTTCAGTGGAAAAACTTGATTTTTCTTTGTGCTATATCTCAATTTCTGTTATAGCTACAGCAATGCTGTTTTGCACATGATTCGAGTAACACATTCCCAACATTCTGGCAAAAATTTACAGTTCTATTCTATATAGGAGAGAAAAAATCACATAAACTGTGTTTTCATGTTGATTTCAATAGAAAACTTCATTTTTCTGTTTGCTATATCTCAATTTCTGTTAAAGCTACAGCCATCCGTTTTGTACATGACTGAAGTACCACATTCCATGCATTCTGTGTCTTTCATATTTCTTTTTGCTATATCTCAATTTCTAATAAAGCTACAGCCATGTCGTTTTGCACATGATTGGAGTACCACATTCCGAACATTCTTGCAAAAATTTGCAGTTCTTGTTTATATAGGACAGAAGATATCCCACAAAGTGTGTTTTCCCATTGATTTTCATGGAAAAACTTCATTTTTCTTTTTGCTATATCTCAATTTCTGTTAAAGCTACAGCCATGCTGTTTTGCACATGACTGGAGTACCACATTCCCAACATTCTTACAACAATTTATGGTTCTATTAAGTGTAGGAGAGAAAATGTTGCACAATTTGTATTTTTTAATTGATTTCAATGGAAAAGATTTTTCCATTTGCAATATCTCAATTTCTATTGTAGAGTTGTGTGGTGGCACCAATGCCCCCAAGAGGTGGCGTCATGCTACAGCTATGCCACTTGGCATCTTTACTATGCTCCCGATAGATGCACCATGTACTCGGCAAACGAACCCAGTTAGTGGACTGACGCTCCTGCTTGTTGGCATGCAGTCAGCTCTAGTGAGTTATGGGCAGGAAACGGGACGGTTAGCATATAAGGAAGGGAAAGGGTGGGAAAGGCCAGTCCTCCTTCAAGCTTGGTCAGTGTTAGGCTGTGCCAGCAGTGGGCAGAGTGCCCCAAACAAAGGAATGTTCCTCTGCATAAGAAATTGTGATGCTTAATAAGAAATAGTGATGCTTAATAAGAAATAGTAATGCTTAATAAGAAATAGTGATGCTTAATAAGAAATTGTGAATCTTAGTAAGAAATAGTTATGCTTAATACGAAATAGTGATGCTTAATAAGAAATAGTGATGCTTAATAAGAAATAGTGATGCTTAATAAGAAATAGTGATGCTTAATAAGAAATAGTGATGTTTAACAACAGGATAGTGATGTTTAATAACGAATAGTGCCATTGGAATAGATGAGCCAATGGGTGCTGCTTAGAACTGCGACACTAGTGAGGCAGATCTGTGGATTCTTTTACCATTCTGTGATGCTTGCACTGCAGGGTTGTGGGACTGGGACTTGCTCTCTTCACTTTTGTTTCGTGCCTGGCCTGGAATTTCTGCATATGCCACTTCATCATTAATAAATCTCGTCTTGCATTGAGAAGGTTATTCTTTTGACTCTACAAATTTTGGAGGTCTGTCTGGGATAGGCACTCCAGATCAACCAGCACATAAGTTTTTGATCCAATTTTTTGGGTGGTATTATTTTTATCGAATATGGTGACTGCCAGCGATGAAGCCCAAGATGAGGGAAGGACCCAACCTGCCATTGATGTCACATGGCTGGCGTCCTCATTGGATTCTTTGAAGATGTCCGAATTAAGAGATGCTCTTGGCGCTTATGGCCTGAAGAAGTCAGGAACTAAATTACATTTAAAAAATAGGCTTAAACTCGTCATCACTGTTGAGAAAGAAAAAGAGTCATTTATTAACATTGTCACCCCTGAAAAAGTAATAGGCAAAGATGCAGATAGTCAGTCTGATAGCCAGGAGAGAAAGACCAGATAACAGTGTCTCTCTTTTAGAGATGTCGAGGAATCTATTACCTCGTTCAGTGGGGATGCTCCTGCCCAATGTATTTCTAGTTGGATAAAGGAATTTGAAGATTTATGTTTACTCTGTAGTTGGTCTGATGTCCATAAATTTGTGCATGCTAATTGATTATTGAAGGGATCAGCCAAGCTGTTTGTCTGATACCAGAAGTGTGGGAACACATAGGTTAATTTGAAGCGTGAGCTACTTTAAGAATTTTCTACACCCACTAGCAGCAAGGCAGTTCATCAGCAGTTGTCTCATTGATAGAAGTTGCTGACTGAATCATGTCACGGGTGCATGTACAAGATGTTAGATATTGCATCCCAAGCTAGTGTAGAAATAGAGTCAATAATTGAATACATCATTGATGGGACCGACGATGTGGACTCAAACATAGTCATTCTGTAAGGTGCTCATGATGTTGCTTGTTTTCTTGCAAAGTTGATTTCTTACGATAACATGAAGTGAAACACTAAGCTCTCCTGTAGTAGCTTTGAACAGCCAGCACAGTCCTGCCCTCAGAAGACTCCACTAAATATCCAACGATTCAAATGTGGTGAAGGGGATCACCTAAGTTCCACTTGCCCATGCAAACATAGAGGGAAGAAATGTTTTTGCTGTCAGTATTTTGGTCATTTTGCTTCCGCATGCCCATTCAACCAAAACCAGAGTTGCCAGGTGGTGACTGAAGAAGTTCCAGTTCGACCTTTCAAGGCTGTGATGCTATGTGGCCTTAGCCTGCATGCACTAATCGACTCTGGAAGTTGTCTGTCCTTACTATGTGCTCAGAGTTATATGAAGATGGACACAACAAAGCTACAGCCAGGAATACTTTTCTCTGGAGTAGGCTCCACCAAGACACGCACTCTGGGAAGCTTCTGGTAATCATTGCTGGTGGATCACGAGAACTTTAAACTCACAGTACATGTGGTACCTGACATGTTTATGTCATGCAGTATTCTTTTGGGTGCCAATTTCCTGTGGCAATCCATCCTCACCTTGGATAGAGGCCACGTCACAACAATGTGCAAATGCATTCCTACAGCCTCCACAGAAGTTGCTCTTCCTGATGTTATTGCCAATTTGTTACACATTGATGTTCTTACACTAGATGCTACACCTAGTCCGCAACACCCACAAATACAGAAGATGATAGATGACTACAAGCTGATTAAAACTGAAGAAGTTGGAGTGCAGATGAAGATAATCTGGTTTGTTTGTTTGCTTGTTGGAGTTTAAGGTCTCATCAACTACGAGGTCTTTAGAGACCCATCCACTGTGTATGTCTGATGCATATACTGCACAGACACTACATTAATGCGACGATTATTGGGTATTAGCAGTACCCAGCTTTCCCGAGTGAACACCCATGTCAGTACTAACTGGGCTTGCGTTGCTTAACTTCAGTGATCAGATGAGAAGGTGTTGTCGAATGCAACTCACCACTCACAAGATTATCCAGACCAACGAAGTACCAGTGTATCAGCAACCTCGACGACTGCCTGTGGATGACAAAGCTGCCATCTAACAACATTTTGGCGAATCACTTGAGGAAGATATCATCCGTGTAGGTACGTCAGATTTTGCTAGCCCCATCGTGCTAGTCTAGAAGAAGAATGGTGAACATAGAATTTGTGTCGACTATCGACAATTGAACTGGAAGGTGATTAAGGAACGATATCCTTTACTCTTAATTGAGGACCAAGTTGATCAGCTTCAAGGCGCCAAAGCCTGTGGTGTTCTTGACCTCCCCAATGGTTTCTTTCATTTGCCTGTATATGTAAGCAGCCAGAAGTACACCTCCTTCGTAGTACTAGGTGGACAATATGAGTTCCTGCATGCACCATTTGGACTCTGAAACTCTCCAGCAGCTTTCCAGATAAACATCAATGCCGTTTTTTGTAACCTGATTATCTCAATGACTTAGTCATACCAGCATTGAACGAACCACAGGCTCTTGAGAGGTTGCAGCGTGTACTCCAAAGGGCAATGAGGTTTGGCCTAGAGATTAATTGGACCAAATGCCAGTTCCTGCAGACCAAAGTTGAGTATTTCAGACTCCTTATTGAAGATGGTACAGCAAGACCAGCTCAGCACAAGGTTGATGCAGTTCTAAAGTATCCTGAACTGAGAACAGTTAAGGCTGTTCAGAGTTTCCTAGGACTGACTGGATATTTCCAGAATTTCATTCAGAATTATGCTGTTATTGCCAGACCGTTATCTGATCTTCCTTGTGATGATGTCGAGTTCAAATTTGATGAACAACAACAAAGTGCATTGTTGAGCCTCAAAGAGATCTTGGCTGGAGACCAAGTATTGATACCCGTGTGTGCCCGGGGTAGAATAGGCACACTGCATACCTGCATGTCGTAAGAGGCGACATAACGGGGTGACTTTTTCTTGCCCCTGACTGGACAACACCACTATCATCTTTGTCTACGACGTGTTCTGGACAGGACGATACCAACATCGTGGTTGTTCCAGTGTTCGGTCTGACTTGTTCTCGGTCGACGTAGGCTCCTCACTGAGGTGACCGTAAACAAACGCCTACCCGCATGTTTGCCGTGCGTGGAGACCCGTACCCTGGGAAAAGCGGATCCTGGTGATTGAGGAGGGTCTAGGGCTGCGGCCCTACACATCCAACACATCACTTTGGCCACAGCTTCCGGGGCAAACGGGAGGCCAAGGAAGTAGCTCGGTCTTGGTCAATCGGCTGGGGGTGCATAAGTGGTTATGCCTCCTAGGGTGACTGTAAGTGGACCGGCAGTCAACCCCGATGCCAATGGTCCGGTACTCGGGGATTATGCCACGCTAACGGTATCCTGTCCGAGTAGTCTCGACGACCCGAATGGGCGTCCCCTCGTTGGGCTCGGTGGTGGGTGAGACCTGCGGGCAGCGAAATCATAATTCACAACAATTATGGCAACTATAACCCAGAGGCTGGGGGCCTCTTCAAAAAACCCCACCCCTCCCCCTTCTTTAGTTTCAATGACTTGTGTTGAGCCGGAAGATGGCAGGCTTGGTCCCACTCAACTGAGTGGGCCAGCTGCCAGTGAGTTAATGGAGACGAGCACTGCTCCAACTAAAAGGCCGCGTTCCCCCAGTCACCCAACTGGATCAGGGAATGCCCCTGTGGTGTCAAATACATCAGCACATGCCCTTAACAAGAGGCAACGGCCTCTTAGCCTTAAGGTGCAGGGCTCCACCACTGATGCAAAGCGTGTTCCTGCCTCTAAGGAAGCCTCAGGTGCAGTCAAAAGCACTTCTATTCCTTCTCCCTACCCTCCCCGGTTTCTTTCCATATCCGGGGAGGATGGTGCATCCTTGGGGAAGGCGTCGCCCTTCCTTATCGCCAAAGCCATCAAGGGCATTGCCGGTGATGTGACCTCGGTCAAGAAACTGCGCAATGGCACCTTGTTGGTGGAGGCATCTGCCAATCACCAGACTGAAGCGTTATTGAAAATGGGGAAACTCGGTGACATCCCCGTTGTGGTCGAACCGCATCGCACTTTAAACACCAGCAGAGGTGTGGTGCGGTGCCCCGATCTGCATGGGGAGTCAGAAGAGCAAATAGCGGAGGAGCTTAGGGACCAGGGTGTGGTGGCTGTCCGCCGCACCTCTGTCCAACGGGATGGAGAATCCCGGCCATCTGACGCCTTGGTGCTGACCTTTGGTAGGCCCAAGGTGCCAGAGTACATCATGGCTGGCTACCTCCGCTTGCCTGTGCGTCCTTTCATACCGAGCCCGCTTCGGTGTTTCAAGTGCCAACGTTATGGCCATGGCCAGAATTCCTGTTCTGCCAAGGCCATGTGTGGCACTTGTGGGCAGGGAGACCACTCCCCAGAGTCTTGTAAGACTGCACCTTTTTGTGTGAACTGTAAGGGCAACCACCCCGCGTCTTCTCGGGACTGCCCTACTTGGTTGCAGGAGCGCACAATCCAGGAGTTGCGTGTCCAGAAGGGTATCAGCTTTCCGGATGCGCGGCGGCTGCTAGCCTTGCCAGGGACCCCCAGTCGTGCGGTGTCCTATGCAGGTGCTGCCAAGGCAGCTGCTGTGTCGTCTGTCTGCACCCAGACGGACACACTACCTCAACTCCCCCCTCTCATCCGTTTGACGCCCTCTCGGGCCCGTGGGGTTCATGGAGTGCCGGTCTGTGCAAGCATTGGCTGCCAGACGGACCCCGACCCCGTTTCCACGGCTATTTCCGGCTCCACCACCGCCTCTGGCCCATTCATGGGCCCCCCAATAATGGCGGTGCCAGTTTCTTTGGAGGCCCCAGATGCTGCTCATGAAAGAGAGGCATCTCCTATGAAGGCCTCCCTCCCTGTCTCAGTCCAGCCAGCCCCCTCCACGGAGAGGGTGGTGGGTGAGACAGGTGGAAAGAAAGTAGGGACACCTACCACTTCCACAGTGGGGCGGGTGTCCTTGGTTTGTCCACCCAAACTCTCTAGCCAACGGCAGAGAGCAAGGGGTGGTTTCATGCCCCAACTGGGGAAAGATGGGGATTCCTCCTTTGAGATGGAGGAGGATGAACCAATTGAAGGCATCCCTCCCTTTTCTGCAGTGGGACGGAGAAAAGGGAGGAATAAAAATAAGCCACCAAAGAACACTTGATGGTAAATTTCCTACAATGGAACTGTCGAGGATTTTCCCACAAGAGGGACGAGTTCAAACTTCTGATCTCTCGGCACAACCCTGTCTGCATCTCCCTCCAGGAGATTCTGTGTCAGAGTGATACCCCCATTTCACTACAGGGGTACACAACATTTGCAGACACCTGGCAGCAAGGAAGCCACCCTGTGGGAGGGGTGGCTATCCTTATCTGGAATGGGTACATGCATGTGCCGGTTGCTTTGCAGACGCCTCTTCAAGCAGTGGCGGTCTCATTGCAACTGGATGTGCCTACCACTCTATGTTCCCTCTACATGCCTCCTGGGATCGATATCCCATGGGCAGACCTCGACTCCCTCAGTGCCCAGCTTCCAAGACCCTTCTTGATTATGGGTGACTTCAATGCCCATAATCCACAATGGGGCTCGGACAGTCACAACCCCCGAGGGCGACTTGTGGAACAATGGGTGTCACACAATGGCCTCATTGTTCTCAACACAGGTGCCCCCA
>JAAFCE010006156.1:87520-119748 GCA_013389805.1 Trigoniulus corallinus | reverse complement strand
GTTGGATGGACTGTCTTGCCGGCCTGGGTGTGACTCTACCTAGGGTGCAGCCTGTACTGCCGGCCTCTGTGCCACCCTGGACAGTGCCAGAGCCAAGTTTAAATTTAATGCTTGCAGCCTTACCCAAAACCAGTACCGATAGGTCATTGTACCAACAAGAGTTCGGACGCCTCTCTTGGACCTATCGAGGCCATGTTTTTATTTACACGGATGGGTCGAAGGATGGTTCCTATGTAGGTTGGTCAGTCTTTACAACTGGTCATCTCATAGGGGGCCGCCTTCCAGGCGTTGCCAGTGTCTTAACTGCAGAACTCACAGCTCTGCACAGGGCACTGGAACTCATCCTAGTATTGCATAACAGACACTTTGTTGTTGCGACTGACTCCCTATGCTCCCTTTAGCTGTTGCACACCCTGTATGGCAGACATGCCATCGTCCAGGGTGTGCACAGACTGCTGCTTGTGATTCGTAAGTAGGGCAAGACAGTGTTGTTTATGTGGGTCCCGGGGCATGTTGGCATCGTCGACAACGAGATGGCAGATGCCCATGCCCGTCAGGTGGCCCACATGCCAGAAATACCTGACACTGCTGTCCCCTCCTCCGACGCTCTCCCGATGGTGCGGCAGGCCGTCCATGACCAATGGCGGGCCCAGTGGTTTGCGGAGCCCACGAACAAACTCCGCACACTGAAGGACCCTCCAGTGCACTGGGTGTCCTCGCGCCGCCAATTGCGGAAGGAGGAGGTTGTGCTTGCTCGGCTGCGAATCGGTCGCACCTTCCTCACCCACTCTTACATTCTACGGGGTGAGGATCAGCCATGGTGTGACTTCTGTTGGGAGCCTCTCACAGTGGCGCACATCTTTAGTCACTGTGAGAGATACCAAGAACTTAGATGGCGACTGGGAGTCAGCGCAGAGCTCTCCACATCACTTGGGGAAAACCCTGAGGAATTGGAGAGCTCGCTGTTTTTAGACATCTTTGAATCTATTCTAGAATTACTTTGGCATTTGCCTTTTTATTGTTATCATGGTGGGATGGCCATTTACACCCCGCCATGGTGACTGTCTTTCTGGGCCCTAATGACCTTTGTTGTCGATGGGCCCTAAAACCCAAACAAACAAACAATTTGCACAATAATGGAATACCACATTCCCAACATTCTGGCAAAAATTTGTTGTTCCATTATGTATAGGAAGGAAAATATTGCACTAAGTGTGTTTTTCCATTGATTTCAATGCAAAATCTTTATTTGTCACTTTGCTGTATCTTAATTTCCTTTACAGCTACATCCATGCCGTTTTGCACATGATTGTAGTACCACATTCCCTACATTCTGGCCAAAATTTAAAATTCTATCATTGATTTCTACCATTGATTTCAATTAAAAGGCTTCATTTTTCTGTTTGCTATTTCCCAAATTCTGAGTAAAATCTTCACTTCTATCATGCATAGGAGAGAAAATAATTCACAAAGTGTGTTTTCCTATTGATTTCAATGGAAAACCTTCATTTATTTTCCAATATCTCAATTTCCATTAAAGCTACAGCCATGCCGTTTTGCGCATGATTCGAGTGTACCACATTCTCTACATTTTGGCCAAAATTTGCCATTGTATCATGTATAGGAGAGAAAACGCACAAAGTGTGTTTTCCCATTGATTTCAATTAAAAATCTTCATTGTTCTTTTTGCAATAACTCAATTTCTATTAAGGCTATGGCCATGCCATGTTGCACATGATTGGAGTACCGCATTCCGAACAATCTGGCAAAAATTTACAGTTCCATTGAATATAAAAGAGAAAATAACGCACAAAGTGTGTTTTCCCTATGATTTGAAGGGAAAAACTACATTTTTCGTTTTTTTATATCTCAATTTCTGTTAAAGCCTTTCTGCACATGTTTGGAGTTCCACAATCTCAACATTCTTTGAAAAATTTATGGTTGTATTAGTTATAGGATAGAAAATATCACACAAAGTGTGTTTTTCCTTTGATTTGAAGGGAAAAACTTAATTTTTCTTTCTGATAGAAAAATAACGTACAAAGCATGTTTTCCCATTGATTTCATTGGAAAATCTTGATTTTTCATTTTGTGGTGTCTCAATTTCTATTTAAGCTACAGCCACACCATATTGCACATTATTGGAGTACAACATTCCTTACGTTGTGGTTAAAATTTACAGTTCTATCATGGGTAGGAGAGAAATCGCCAAAAGTGTGTTTTCCTATTGATTTCAATGGAAAAACTTTTTTCGTTTTCTATATCTCAATGTCTATTAAAGCTACAGCCATGCCGTTTTGCACATGATTGGAGTACCACATTCCCTACATTCTGGCAAAAATTTACAGTTCTATGATGCATAGCAGAGAAAATATTGCTCAAAGTGAGTTTTCCTATTTATTTTAATGGAAAAACTCCATTTTTCCTTTAGCTATATCTCAATTTCTATTAAAGCTACAGCCATGCCGTTTTGCACAAGATTGGAATACCACATTCCCTACATTTTGTCAAAAATTTACAGTTCTATGATCTATAGGAGAGAAAATATTGAACAACGATATAAATTATAATAAAATATTTCCCAAGCATTTCAATGGAAAAAGTCCATTTTTCTTTTTTGCATATCTCAATTTCTATTAAACCTGCAGCCATGTTGTTTTGCACATGATTGGAGTACCACATTTCCTACATTCCATTCAAAATTTATAGTTTTATAACGTATAGGAGAGAAAACGCACAAAGTGTGTTTTCACAATCATTTTAATGGAAAAAGTTCATTTTTCTTTTTGCTATATCACAATTTTTATTAAAGCTACAGCCATGTCGTTTTGCACATGATTGGTGTACCGCATTCCAACATAATGTCAAAAATTAAAAGTTCTATTTTATATTGGAGAGAAAATATTACACAAACTTGCTGTATCTCAATTTCTGGAGTCCACTAGGTTGTGCATGGTCGGATGCAACCAAAATTTTTGTGCTCTGCCAATTTGCTCGTTTTTTGTGCTTTTGTGGTTGGGGACCACAGGACTTACATGGCTGGGGAAGCTTTTCAACAAGATAGCCAGTGGAGACCGAATACCATCTACATGGTGGGAGAGTTGGATTGTCCCATTGTTCAAGGGCAAGGGTGACGCCCATTCTATGAAGCTGTGGGAGAGGGTCATAGAATGTCGCCTCAGAAATTGTACTAGTGTCTGAGGAAACCAGTTTGGGATTATGCCCAGTAGGTAAACAATGGAACCCAATTTTATTCTATGACAGATGGTTGTGAAACATAGAGCAGTAAAGAAGGACTTGCATGCGATTTTTGTTGACATAGAGAAGGCCTATGATAGTGTCCCAAGACAGGTTGTATAGCACGTTCTAAGAAAAACGGGAGTGAATGAAGGGCATATCCAAATAATACAGGATATGTATGATGGTTCCACCACTAGTGTGTGTGGACGTCATGGGGGAATACCAGTGGCTTCAAGGTGGAGGTAGAGCTTCATCAAGGATCAGCTCTCAGTCAATATATATTTGCTTTGGCAATAGATGTGCTGCTGACAGGAGTAGGGAAATGGGCCCTGAGTGCTTGGTATCTGCTGATGATGTAGGAAGGTTAGAGGAGTCCCAAGAGGAGGCTCAACAAGGCTTACAGGACATTACAACAGCAATGGCAAAGGGGGGCCTGAAGGTGAACATAAAGAAAACAGAGTACTTAGCTTTTAGTTGGAGTGGCCAATACCAAGGGGTTGTAGTTAATTGTGGAAATGAGGTGCTACCAGCAGTGAAAGAGTTTAGGTATCTAGGATCTGAGATTCAGAGCAATGGGGAAATTGACTCCGACGTTACTCATGCAATCAATGCAGGATGGCTGTGTCAGGCAAGCAGTGTGCTGTGTGACCACAGAGTCCCAATATAGTTGAAAGGCAAGGTTTACAAAACTGTGGTTAGGCCTGCTATGCTATATGGTTCAGATTGCTGGGCAGTGAGGAAGAACCATGAGAGGAGAATGCAAGTGGCTGAAATGCAAATGCTGCATTACATGAGTGGGGTGTCCTGTGCTGATAGAATCCACAACAAGTATATTAGAGGCAGCTTGGTGGTAGGAGACATTGCAGAGAAGATGAGGGAGAGTAGGCTGAGGTGGTATGGGCATGTGATGTGAAGGGGGAGGATGCACTCACGTGGTATATTATGGGGCAGCAGGTGGTGGGTGGCATCAGGAGCAGGGGGAGCCATACAGCATAGCAGGCCTAACAACGGTTCTGTACACCTTACCCTTCATCTTTACTGGGACCCGGTGGCATGATTTAAAAACATCATTTTTTTGCAATATCACAATTTCTATTAAAGCTAAAGCCATGCCATTTTGCACATGATTGTTGTACCACATTCCCTACACTCTGGCAATAATTTACAGTTCTATCAGTTCTATCATGTATTTAAGAGAAAATAACACCCAAAGTGTGTTTTCCCATAGATTTCAATGGAAATACTGCATTTATTTTGCAGTTCCTCAATTTCTATTAAAGCTGAGCTGTGCCATTTTGCACATGATTGGTGTACCACACTCCCTACATTTTGCCAAAAATTTACAGTTCTTTCCTGTATATCAGAGAAAATCATACAGCTGTGAAAGGCAGTGTCTAATCCATGTGTTCTTAATCTTTTATGGTCTTTTCTTCAATGTTGCTCTGCTTCTTTCAGAGGGTGTACCGAAACACAACCTTTAGCCGAAAGAGTTCCTCAGGGATCTGTCTTGGGGCCCCTCCTTTTCAATGTAATTACTGCAGTACTGCCGTCCTTCAGTGGTGAGTGGACGCCAAGGTCCTTAGCTGATGACAATTACCTAGGCCTGGTGGTGGAGCTGAATCATCTCCAGGATGCCCTGGCATGTGCTTCCAAACTTCTCAGTTCCTTGTCTCAATGGTACACCACCTTACAAATGAAAATCAACTTGGAATAGACCCAGATTACAATATTTTAACCTAGGAGTATTAATCTGCCATCAACTCTTATTAAAAGGTCCATGACCGTTATGGGAATTAGGTTTGACCCTTCACTATGCTGTATCTATTTAAATGCATTAAGCCAGTCCTAACCATAGAGAAATTAATTTAGATTTGCTGTCCTAAAGTACTGCCTCTTATTGAATACATGTGCCCCATTCTTGCTATTCTAACAAAAACATGGGTAAAGCTGATGCGCCTTCTTTATAATAGAATTCTTAGGCTCATCTTCGGTATCCCACCAATGACGAGTGTCTCTCAATGTTGCAGGAAGTTTAGCTTGTTTCGTCTTGACGTTTTCTTGGAGTTTTCTCACCTATGTCTCATAGCTAGTGATCTCTGAAATCCAGTACACGCTTCCCATTACATTTGCAATTTCTTTATTGCATTTATTTTGGCACAGACCACCAGGTTTTTGGATAGACCACCTACTCGTCACTACCATGCCTTTTGCAGCCAGCAGTTTCCAATAGTTGTCCTTTCCCAATGGAATGCTGTACCCTACTCACAATGCTAAACAATTTTTAACTCTGTTGAGTATAAGTGCCTTCTGAACTGCAGAAACTTCAAGAAATCACTTTGTATACACCTTCTGCAGGCAAGGTGAATAACGTGGTAGATAACTTAGAGTCCTTTGTGGTTTTCTACTGACACTCCTGCTCTAGCATGATGGTGTATGTGATATGATGTAATCTAGCTGTAGATTCCATTTCTGTTGCATGTCTTAATCAAGTTACAATGTTTTTGGTTGTGTTTAATAATCTAGTTGTTATGTGATATTAGTATGTGTGCAGTTAGCACGCCAATTAATTATGTAAATAAATAAATATTGCACAAAGTGTTTTTTCCATTGATTTCAACAGAAAAACTTCATTTTTCTTTCTGTAATATCTCAATTTCTATTAAAGCTAAAGTAACGCCGTTTTGCACATGATTGGAGTACCACGTCCCCAGCATTCTGACAAAAATTTATGGTTCTATGATCAATAGGAGAGAAAATATCATACAAAGTTTGTTTTCCTATTGATTTCAATGGAAAAAAATTCATTTCTTTTGCAATATCACAATGTCTAATAAATAATAAGCCATGCCTTATTCTAAATGATTAGAGTTCCACATACCCTACAATCTGGCCAAAATTTACAGCTCTATCACGTATAGAAGAGAAAATAATGCACAATGTGTGTTTTCCCATTGATTTCATGGGAAAAACTTCATATTCTTTTGCAATATCTCAGTTTCTATTAAAGCTACAGCAATACTGTTTTGCACATGATTGGAGTATCACATTCCCTACATTCTGGCAAAAATTTACAGTTCTATGATGTATAGGAGATAAAATATCACAGAAAGTGTGTTTTCCCACTAATTACAATAGAAACACTTCATTTTTCATTTTGCAGTATCTCAATTTCTATTAAAGCAAAGACACGCCATTTTGCACATGATTGGAGTACCACATTCCCTACACTCTGGCAAAAATTTGCAGTTCTATGACGTATGGGAGAGAAAATATCTTACAAAGGTTGTTTCCTTTTGATTTCAATGGAAATACTTCATTTATTTGCAATATTTCAATTTCTAATAAAGCTAAAGCAATGCCATTTTGTACATGATTGGTGTACCACATTCCCTACATTCTGCCAAAAATTAACAGTTTTATCCTGTATAAGAGAGAAAATAATGCACAAATTGTGTTTTCCCATTGATTTCAATGGAAAAACATCATTTTTCTTTTTGCAATAACTCAATTTCTGTTAAAGATAATGCCATGCCTTTTTGCACACAACTGGAGTACCACTTTCCCAACATTCTGGGAACAACTTACGGTTCTATGATGAATAGGACGGAAAATATCGCACAAAGTGTGTTTTCCCATTGATTTCAATGGAAAACCTTCATTTTGCTTTTTGCAATATCTCAATTTCTATTAAACCTACATCCATGCTGTTTTGCACATTATTGCAGTACCACATTCCCAAAATTCTGGCAAAAATTTATGATTCTATGATGTGTAGGGGTTAAAATATCAGGCAAAGTGAGTTTTCCCATTGATTTCAATGGAAAAATCTCCATTTTTCTTTTTTCAATACCTCAATTTCTATTAAAGCTACAGCCATGCCATTTTGCACATGATTGTAGTACCACATTCCCTACATTCTGGCAAAAATTTACAGTTCTATGATGTACAGGAGAGAAAATATCGCACAAAGTGTGCATTCCAATAGATTTCAATGGAAAAACATCATTTTTCATTTTGCAATTTCTCAATTTCTATTAAAGTTAATGCCATGCCGTTTTGCACGTGATTGGAGCACTTCATGCCCTACATTCTGGCCAAAATTTACAGTTCTATCATGCATAAGAGAGAAAATATCGCCCAAAGTAGGGTTTCCTATTGATTTCAATGGAAAATCTTCATTTTTCTTTTTGCAATACCTCAATTTCTATTAAAGCTAAAGCGACGCCATTTTGCACATGATTGGAGTAAGACATTCCCTACAGTCAGGGAAAAATCACAGTTTTATCATGTATGGGAGAGAAAGTAATGCACAAAGTGTTTTCCCATTTATTTCAATGGAAAAACTTCATTTTTTGCTATATCTCAATTTTTAATAAAGCTATGCCGTTTTGCACATCATTTGTGTACCACATTCCCTACATTCTGTCAAAAATTTACAGGTTTATCCTGTAAAGGGGAGAAAATAACGCACAAAGTTTTATTTCCCATTGATTTCAATGAAGAAACATCATTTCTTCTGCAATATCTCAATTTCTCTTAAAGCTATAACAATGCCGTTTTGCACATAATTGGTTTTCCATATTCCCTACATTCTTGCAAGAATTTTCAGTTTTTTCCTGTATTAGAGAGGAAATAACCCACAAAGTGTGTTTTGCCCATTTATTTCAATGTAAAAACTTCCTTTCTTCTGCAATATCTCAATTTCTATTAAAGCTACAGCCATGCCATTTTGTAATTGATTTGAGTAATACATTCCCTACATATCTCAATTTCGATTACAAATAAACCCATGTCCTTTTGCACAGGAATGCAGTACAAAATTCCCTACCCACTGGCAAAAATTTTCATAAGAAACACAAAAGTGATTTGTGCAATAATGAAGTAAACGTCCAATCTACAATCTTATTTCCTACCAATTTCAGGGAATTTTACAAATGAGGAGTTTGTTTGTTGGAGTTTAAGGTCCCGTCAACTGCGAGGTCATTAGAGACCCATCCACTGTACAGTTCTAATGCATATACTGCATAGACACTAAACTAATGTGACGATTATTGGGTATTAGCAGTACCCAGCTTTCCCGAGCGACCACCCATGTCAGTACTAACTGGGCTTGCATTGCATGAGAACTGGTGTGTCCAACGCAACTCACCGCTCTCTTACAAATTAGGACTCTATTAGTGTTTTAATTGGATTTCCACATAGTACAGAATTCTCATTAGTCTGCAAATGTAGTTGAAGTCAATACATAATAACAGTTTTGTTTCTCACCTCCTATGTGCCACTAAGCATGGCAATATTTTGGTATCTTGGGATGGTGTTATTGCAGGTTCTGAACAAACTTTTCACAGTCTTTACTCATAATATACGCATAAGTTAATTATTAGGGAGCGAATTTTTGGCAGCTTTCACCCATCCAAATCTGCATCTCAAAAACTCACATATAAGGACTGAATATTGCAACATTTATTCACTGCATGTTATCAATAGTTCTTTAATTTAAAAATCTTATTGGAAAACGTTTGGAGTATTTTATTCCTACGTAACATCATTTTTTCTACAGAATACTGATATATCTCTTCTTGATTTACTATGAAGAGTACTATTAGTATCTTCTGGGCATCCATGGGATGTAACTGGTATATCAGACTAAATACATTCTTCATAGTGATTAGTCAATTTGGCATCTTAAACCCACTAAGAAATGTTGGGCTGTTTGTAAAGTTACTGGGGGAGTGGATAACTAGAAAAATAACAGCATGTGAGTAGAAGTTCTGTGTAGTAATCTTCACAATAGCAATAAATTAGTGATGAAATGTGGAAAAAAAAGTTAAAATCCAAAAACAGTGGGTCACTTACATAACATTCTAAAATTTAAATCATCATTGCCTACTTTTTAAAATATCAGAATGTTGTGCAGTTCATATCATTGATAAGGTTTTTGGAGTTGTAATAATACACAATTGATTATTTAGGAAACAGCAATCAACCTGCAGTTGGAAGACATAGTGTTTGCTGATGGTCATAGCATGTTGAAAGCATTAATTCTCATTTGGTTACTGCAGTTAAGCAACATTTGGTCAGGGTAGTACTGAATTGGGTGACCACTTAGGAATTCCTGGTTCTATTGCCTGATTTGCATTTGGCATTTCTTTTGTTATTTTCTCACATCATGAAACTGTTAGAGTTTCTTGTATTTGGAAATTCAATAATTTTACTTCAATGGGAATGAATCGTAATAACACTTTAAGATCAGGTGAATGCTGTTACATTGTTGTAAAATGTTAAAATGCACCAATCGATTTCCAATATTGCATTATGCTTTTTTTTCAAAATGAAGCATGTTTAATAGAAAAGCACAGCAATTATTTATTTTACAAAAATCATAACAAACACATAAGTGATTTGCACAGTAATGAAATAAACGTCCAATCTACAGTGTTATTTCCTCCCAGTTTCGGGGAATGGTACCAAGGAGGATCCTATCAGTGAGTGAATTTGTGATTTTTGAATAGTAGTTTGATGTCTCTAATCCTATGTGCCACTAAGCATGGTAATATGTTGGCCTGTGCTTTGGCTCATACTAATCTTGGGATGGTGTTATTGCAGGTTTTGAACAAGTTTTTCACAGTCTTTACTCTTAATGTACACGTAAGTTATTTATCAAGGAATGAATTTTTTGGCAGCTTTCACCCATCCAAATCTGCATCTCAAAAAGTAACATATAAGTAATGCACTTTTTGGTTCACACACATTATTCATTGCATATTATCAATATTTGCTTAATTTAAAAATTTTATTCGAAAAGGTTTTAGCTTTGGATCATACTAATTTGGGATGGTGTTATTGCAGGTTCTGAACAAGCTTTTCACAGTCTTTACTCTTAATGTACACATAAATTATTTATCAGGGATCAAATTTTTTGTGGCTTTCACCCATCCAAATCTGCATCTCAAAAACTGACATATAAGTACAGCACATTTTTGTTCACACACTCTGTTGAGGGGTTCTCGTGAAGGGTTCTACATATGTGAATATTGCAACATTTATTCATTGCATGTTATTAATAGTTCTTTAATTTAAAAATCTTATTGGAAAATGTTTGGAGTGTTTTATTTCTAAGTACCATCATATTTTCTACACAATTCTGATGTAGCTCATCTTGATTTACTATGAAGAGTGCTATTAGTATCTTGTAGGTATCAACGGGATTTAACTGGTTTATTGGACTAAATACATTTTCCAAAGTGATTAGTCAATTTGGTAATTTATACCAACTAAAAGATGTTGGGCTGCTTGGAAATATATTGTGGAGGTGATTACTAGAAATATAACAGTGAATGGAGAGCAGAAGTTCCATGTAGTAATCTTCACCGTAGTAATAAATATGTGATTAAATGTGGAAATCAAAAAGTTAGAATCTGCAAAGAGTAGGCCATTTGCATAACATTCTATAATTTAAATCTCTCCATGTTGCTGATAGGGATTTTGTAGTTGTAGTAATACATAATTCATTAATTAAGAAACAGCAGTCAAATTGCAGTTTAAAGACAAGGTAATTCCCACTGGTCATGCCATGTTGAAAGTGCCAGTTCTCATCTGGTCACTGTAGTTAAGTAACATTGGGCCAGTGTAGTACTGAGTTGGGTGACCACTTGGAAATTCCATACCCGTGTGTGCCCGGGGTAGAATAGCACACTGCATACCTGCATGTCGTAAGAGGCGGCAAAAAGGGGTGACTTTTTCTTGCCCCAGTCTGGACAACACCACTGTTGTCTCTGTCTATGACGTGTTCTGGACAGGACGATACCAACATCGTGGTTGTTAGCTTGTTCAAACTGACTTGTATGCCGTCGATGTAGGCTCCTCACTGAGGTGATCATAAAAAACGCCTACCCGTGTGTTTGCCATGCGTGGAGACCCGCACCCCTAGGAAAAGCAGATCTTGGTGGTTGAGGAGGCGTATGCCCTGCGATGTCTCTGAGCCACCTCACTCTTGTGTCTTGGCTGACAGACATCGGGGACTAGGGTTGCAACTCACATTCTTGATGTTGCGACTCACGACTCACCGGCCCGGTTTCTTGGTCTTCATTTTGACAGCCGTCTGACATGGGTCCTGCACTTGAAGGAGCTGAAGGCTAAGTGCCTTCGGTCCCTGAATATTCTGCGGTGCCTGCAGGGAACTGGTTTTGGGGCAGATCGAACGGTGATGCTACTACTCTACCGGTCACTCGTTCGATCCTGTCTCGATTATGGTTTCAGCATATATGGCCTGGCTGCTCCATCTACTCTCTGGATGCTGGACAGTGTTCATCACACTGGCATCCAGGAGTCCATTGGGGCGTTCCGCACAAGTTCAGTACTCAGCCTTTATGCTGAGACTGGTGAACCACCACTGACTGTACGGCAGTAGTACCTTGCAGCTGCATATATTTTGTGGCTGAAAGGTCAGCCACAGCACCCTACACACCCGGCCGTCTTTAGTAACACTATCAGATTGCCATTCGACTGCCGCCCGGGGGTTCCCCCTCCATTTGGTGTGCGGTGGATGAACGGTCTTACCGGCCTGGGTGTAACTCTGCCTAGGGTTCAGCCTGTACTGCCGGCCTCTATGCCACCCTGGACAGTGCAAGAGCCAAGTTTTGATTTGTTGCTTGCAGCCTTACCCAAAACCAGTACCGATAGGTCAGTGTACTAACAAGAGTTTGGACGCCTCTCTTGGACCTATCGAGGCCATGTTTTATTTACGCAGATGGATCGAAGGATTGCTCCTTGGTGGGTTGGTCAGTCTTTACAACTGGTCATCTCATGGGGGGGCCGCCTTCCAGGCGTCGCCAGTGTCTTAACTGTGGAACTCACATCTCTGCACAGGGCACTGGAACTCATCCAAGTATTGAATGAGAGACACTTTGTTGTTACGACTGACTCCTTATGCTCCCTTCAGCTGTAGCACACCCTATATGGCAGACATGCCATCGTCCAGGGTGTGCACAGATTGCTGCTTGTGATTCGTAAGCAGGGCAAGACAATGTTGTTTATGTGGGTCCTGAGGCATGTTGGCATCATGGGCAATGATAGGACGGATGCCAATGCCCATCAGGTGGCCCACTTGCCAGATGCACCTAACACTGCTTTTCCTTCCTCTGATGCTCTCCCAATGGTGCGGTGGGCCGTCCATGATCAATGGTGGTCCCAGTGGTTTGCGGAGACCACCAAAAAACTCCACACACACTGAAGGACACTCCAGAGATCTGGGTGTCCTCGTGCCGCCAGTCATGGAGGGAAGAGGTTGTGCTTGCTCGGCTTCGGATCGGTCACACATTCCTCACCCACTCCTACATTTTATGGGGTGAGGACCAACCATGGTGTGACTTCTGTTGGGAGCCTCTCACAGTGGCACATATCTTTAGTCACTGTGGGAGATACCGAGAGCTTAGATGGCGACTGGGAGTCAGTCCAGAGCTCCCCACTTCACTTGGGGATAACCCCCAGGCAGTGGAGAGCTCGCTGGTATTTGTGAAAGAGGCTGGCCTCTTTCACCGCATTTGAACTGATTTATACATGTATTTTTAGGCAGCTTTGCATTTATTGTTGTAAAAGTTTGGCTTTTGCCTTTTTATTTCTGTGTCTGTTTTGGCTTTTGCTGGGTTTATTGTTATTACGTTTTTGGCTTTTGCCGTGTTTATTGTTTTGACTGTTTTGGCTTTTGAACTTTTATTGTTATGTCTGTTTTGTTCCTTTGCCACTTTTATTGTTACATCTATTGTGGCTTTTACCACTTATATTGTTATGTCTGTTCTCATTTTTGCTGCCTTTACTTGTATTTCTATTTTGGCTTTGGCTATAATTATTCCTTGATATTTATTTGGCTATTGCCTTTTGTACATGTTAGTTTTAGTGGGCTTTTGCCATTATTTATTGCCGTCATGGTGGAATGGCCATTTACACCCCCACCATGATGATTGTCTTTCTGGGCCCTAATGACAACAAAACGGCAAAAAGGATATTTCATTTGGTATTTGTTGATTTGCATTCAGCATGGTTTCATTACTTTCTCTCATCATGAAACTGTTGCATTTGGATTTTCATCCATTTTTCTTCAATGGGGATGAATGGAGATAACACTTTGTTGGGTGGAAATTGTTTTGTTTTTGAGATTGCTGTATTCCTAAAGTGAATGCTGTTACATTATTGTAAAAGGTATATAAAAAATATAAAAAAATATCACAGAATGTGTGTTTTCTCATTGATTTCAATGGAAAAACTCCATTTTCATTTTAAAATATCTCAATTTCTACTAAAGCTACATCCAAGCTATTTTGCACATGATTGGATTACCACATTCCCAACATTCTGGCAAAAGTTTATGGTTCTGTTATGAATAGAAGAAAAAATATCACACAAGGTGTGTTTTCCCATTCGTTTCATTGGAAAAACCTCATTTTCGTTTTTGCAATGTCAATTTCTATTAATGCTACAGCAGGAGAAACAATATCGCACAAAGTGTGTTTTCCCATTAATTTCAATACAAAAACATCATTTTTCGTTTTGTTATATATCAATTTCTATTAAAGATACAGCTGTGCCTTTTTGCACATGACTGGAGTACTGCATTCCCAACATTCTAGTAAAAATTCTTGAAAAATTATTGCAATTTGGGTTTTCCCATTGATTTCAATGATAAAGCTTGATTTTTCTTTTTTCTATATCTCAATTTCTATTAAAGCTGCAGCCATGCAATTTTGCGCATGATTGGAGTACCACATTTTAAAAATTCTGGCAAAAGTTTAAAGTTCTATTTTTTACAGGAGAGAAAATATCACACAAAGTGTGTTTCCTGTTGATTTCAATGGAAAAGCTTCATTTTTCTGGTTGCTATATCTCAAATTCTGTTAAAGCTAATGCCATGCCGTTTTGCACATGATTGGAGTACCAAATTCACAACCTTCTGGCAACAATTTATGGTTCTATTACATATATGAAAAAAAAACATCTTACAAAATGTGTTTTCCCATTGATTTCAAAAGAAAAACTTCATTTTTCCTTTTGCAATGTCTCAATTTCTATTAAAGCTGCATAGATGCCATTTTGCACATTATTGAAGTGCCACATTCTCTACATTTTGGCCAAAATTTACAGTTCTACCATGTATAGGAGAGAAAACGCACGAAGTGTGTTTTCCGTTGATTTTAATGGAAAATCTTCACTTTTCTTATTGCTATATCTCAACTTCTATTAAAGCTACATCCATGCCGCTTTGCAAATGATTGGAGTACCACATTTCCAACATTCTGGCTAAAATTTATGGTTCTATTAGGCATAGGAAAGAAAATATCACGCAATGTGCGTTTTCCCATTGATTTCAATGGAAAAGCTTCATTTTTCCTTTTGCAGTATCTCAATTTCTATTAAAGCTACATAGATACCATTTTGCAAATTATTGAAGTACCACATTCCCTACATTCTGGCCAAAAGTTACAGTTCTACCATGTATAGGAGTGAAAATATTGCACAAAGTGTGTTTTCCCATTGATTTCATTAGAAAAACTTCATTTTTCTTTTTGCAATATATCTCAATTTCCATTCAAGCTACAGCCATGCCGCTTTGCACATTATTGGAGTACCACATTCCCTACATTCTGGCAAAAATTTACAGTTCTGTGATGAATAGGAGATAACGTATTGCACAAAGTGGGTTTTCCCATTGATTTTAATGGAAAAACTCCAATTTTCTTTTACCTATATCTCATTTTCTTTTAAAGCTACAGCCATGCCGTTTTGCACATAATTGGAGTACCACATTCCTAATATTCTGGCTAAAATTTACAGTTCTAAATTTCTATTCTAAATTTAAATTTCTATTTTATATAAGAGAGAAATTATCACACAAACTGTGTTTTTCCATTGATTTTAATGGAAAAACTTTATTTTTCTTTCAGCTATATCTAAATTTCTATTAAAGCTACTGCCATACCGTTTTACATATGTTTGAAATACCACATTCCCTACATTCTGGCACAAATTTACAGTTCTATTTGATAAAGAAGAGAAAATAGCGCCCAAAGTGTGTTTTCCTGCTGAAATCATTTAAAAAACATCATTTTGTTATATCTCAATTTCTGTCTAAACTACAGGCATGCCGTTTTGCACATGATTGGAGCCTCTCATTCCCTACGTTCCATCCAAAATTTCCAGTTCTATCATGCATAGGAGAGAAATCGCACAAAGTGTGTGTTCCCATTGATATCAAGAAAAAAAACTTCATTTTTCTTTTTGGTATATTTCAAATACTATTAAAGCTACAGCCATGCCATTTTGTACATGACTGCAGTACCACATTACCATCATTCCGGCCAAAATTTACAGTTCTGTCATGTATAGGAGAGAAATTACACAAAGAGTGTTTTCCCATAGATTTCAATGGAAAAATCTTCATTTATCATTTTGCTATATCTCAATTTCTATTAAAGCTACAGCCATGACTTTTACAAATTATTGGAGTACCACATTCCCAACATTCTGGTAAACATTTACGGTTCCATTTTGTATAGGAGAGAAAATATTGCACAAGGCATGTTTTCCCATTTATTTGAGTGGAAAATTTCATTTTCCAATATCTCAATTTCTATTAAAGCTATGACCATGCCGTTTTGCACATGATTGGAGTACCACGTTCTCTACATTCTGGCAAAAATTTGCAGTTCTATGATGTACAGGTAGAAAGTATTGCCCAAAGTGGTTTTTCCCACTGATTTCAAAGGGAAAAATTCATTTTTCTTGTTTCTATATCTCAATTTCTATTAAAGCTACAGCCATGCCATTTTGCACATGACTGCAGTACCATATTCCCTACATTCTGGCCAGAATTTACAGTTCTATCATGTATAGCAGAGACAACACACAAAGTGATTTTATCCCATTGAGTTTAATGCAAAAACTTCATATTTCTTTTTGATTAATCTCAATTTCTATTAAAGCTACAGCCATGCTGTTTGCACATGATTGGAGTACCACATTCCCTACATTCTGGCCAAAATTTACAATTCCATTATGTATAGGAGAGAAAAATACGCACAAAGTGTGTTTTCCCATTGATTTTAATGGAAAACTTCATTTATTTTTCAATACCTCAATTTCTATTAAAGCTACAGCCATACCGTTTTCCACATGGTTGGAGTACCACATTTCCTACATTCTGAAAAAATTTACAGCTGTATCATGTATAGGAGAGATAACGCCCAAAGTGTGATTTTCCATTGCATTTAACAGAAAAATATCATTTTTTTGTTATATCCCTATTTCTATTAAAGCTACAGCCATGCCGATTTGTGCATGATTAGAGTACCACATTCCCAACATTCTGGCCTAATCTTACAGATCTATCATGTATAGGAGAGAAAATAATGCACAAAGTGTGTTTTCCAATGGCTTTTCCAATTTCCTTTATCTCAATTTATATTAAAGCTACAGCCATACCGTTTTGCACATGATTAGAGTACCACATTTCCGACATTCTGGGAAAAAATTGATGTTTCTATCATGTGTAGGAGAGATAACGCCCAAAGTGTGTTTTCCATTGAATTTTGATATATCCGAATTTCTATTAAAGCTACAGCCATGCTGTTTTGCACGTTCTATGCTGTATTGGAGAGAAAATTTCGCACAAAGTGTGTTTTCCTATTGATTTCAATGGAAAAGCTGCATTCTTCATTTTCCTATATCTCAATTTCTGTTAAAGTTACAGCCATGCCATTTTGCACATGATTGTAGTACCTCACTCCCAACGTTCCAGCAAAACGTTGCAGTTTTATTGATGTAAGAATGAAAACTATGCACAAAGGGTGTTTTCTCTAGTGATTTCAATTTCAAGGTTTAATAAAGCTAAAGCCATGCAGTTTTTCACATGTTTGGAGTTCCACATTCCCAAAATGTTGGCCAAAATTTACAGTTCTATGATGTATAGGAGAGAAAATATCTCCTTAGAGTGTTTTCCCATTGATTTCAATGGAAAAACTTGATTTTTCTTTTCTCTATATGACAATTTCTACAGCCATGTCGTTTTGTACATGATTGGAGTACCACATTCCCTACATTCTGTCCAAAATTTACAGTTTTATCATGTATAGGAGAGAAAATAATGCACAAATTGTGTTTTCCTATATTATTACAATAGAAAAACTTTATTTTTCTTTTTGCTATATCTGAATTTCTATTAAAGCTGCAGCCATGCCGTTTTGCACCTGATTGGAGTACCACATTCACTACATTCTGGCAAAAATTTACAGTTCTATCATATATAGGTGACAAACCGCACAGTGTGTTTTCCCATTGATTTCAATGGAAAAACTTCATTTTTCTTTTCACTATATCTCAATTTCTATTAAAGCTTCAGCCATGCCGTTTTGCCCATGGTTGGAGTTCCACATTGTCTAAATTCTGGAAAAATTCACAGTTCTATGATGTATAGGAGAGAAGATATTGCACAAAGTGTGTTTTAACATTGATTTCTTTAGAAAACCTCTGTTTTTCACTTTGCTACTTCTGCATTTCTATTGAAGCTAGAGTTATGCCGTTTAGCCCATGATTGGAGTACCACAGAAAACGCACAATGTGTGTTTTCCCATTGTTTTCAATGGGAAAAAGTTATTCTTTTGCAATATTACAATTTCTAATAATGCTAAAGCCATGCCATTTTGCATATGTTTTGATATCCACATTAACACTGTGGCCAAAATTTACAGATCTATGATGTATAGGAGAGAAAATAATGTTCAAGTGTGTTTTTCCAATGATTTCAATGGAAAAACTGCATTTATTTTGCAATATCTCAATTTCTACTAAAGCTAAAGCCATGCCGTTTTGCACATGATTGGGGTATCACATTCCCAACATTCTGGCGTACAATGTGTGTCTTCCCATTGATTTTAATAGAAAAACATCATATTTTCTTTTTGCTATATCTCAATTTATGCTAAAGCTACAGCAATGCTGTTTTGCACATGATTGGAGTGCCAGATTCCTTACATTCTGGCCTAAATTTACAGTTTTATGATTTATTGAAGAGAAAATTTCACACAAGTGTGTTTTCCTATTGATTTCAATGGAAAAGCTTCATTCTTCTTTTTGCAATATCTCAATTTGTATTGAAGCCACACCCATGCCGTATTGAATATGATAGGAGTACCACATTCCTAACATTCTGGATTAAGTTTGCCATTCTATGACGTATAGGAGAGAAAATATTGCACAAAGCATGTTTTCTCATTGATTTCAATAGAAAACTCACCATTTTTCTTATTGGAAAACCTCAATTTCTATTAAAGCTACAGCCATGCCGTTTTGCACATGATTGGAGTACCACATTCCCTACATTTTCGCAAAAATTTACTGTTCGATTATGTATAAAAAACGCACAGTGTGTTTTCCCATTGATTTCAATGGAAAAACTTCATTTTTCTTTCTGCTATATCTCAATTTCTATTGAAGCTACAGCCATGCCGTTTTACACATGATTGGAGTACCACATTCCCTATATTCTGGCAAACATTTTCAGTTCAGTGTTGTATAGGAGAAAAAATATTGCACAAAGTGTGTTTTCCCATTGATTTCAATGGAAAAACTTCATTTATCTTTCTGCTATATCTCAATTTCTATTGACGCTACAGTTATGTCGCTTTGCACATGATTGGAGTACCGCATTATCAACATTCTGGCAAACATTTATGGTTCTATTATGTATAGGAAAAAAAATATTTTCCAAAGTTTGATTACCCATTCATTTCAATTGAAAATCTTCATTTTTCTAGTTGCTATATCTCAACTTCTGTTAAAGCTATAGTCAAAATTCTGGCAAAAATTTATGGTTCTATTATATTTACTAAAGAAAATAATGCACAAAGGATTTTAATGGCATTTTTCTGTTTGCAATATCTGAATTTCAATTAAAGCTAAAGCAATGCTGTTTTGCACATGGTTGGAGTACCACATGTGGAGTACCTAAATTAGAAGAGAGAAAATAATGCACAAAGTGTGTTTTAACATAGATTTCAATGAAAAATCTTCAGTTTAAATTTTCCAATATCTCAATTTCTGTTAAAGCAAAAGCCATGCCGCTTTGCACATGTTTGGAGTACAACATTTCCTATATTCTGGCAAAAATTGAGAGTTCTATCCTGTGTTGGAGAGAAAATATTGCACAAAGTGTGCATTACCATTGCTTTCAGTGGAAAAGCTTCATTTGTGTTTTTGATATATCTCAATTTCAATTAACGCTAAAGCACTTCATTTTTAGGAGAGAAAATAATTCACAAAGTGATTTTCCATTCATGTCAACTGGAAAAACTTCATTTTTCTTTTTGCAATATCTCAATTTCTATTAAAGCTACAGCCCCGCCGTTTTGCAAATCAAACCGACAAATTCTTGACATTGTCGTAAAAATTTACAGTTCTATCATGTATAGGAGAGGAAATAACGCCCAGAGTGTGCTTTCCAAAATATTTGAAGGAAAAAACATCATTTTTTTTTGCAATTTCTCAATTTCTATTAAAGTTAATGCCATGCCGATTTGCACATAATTGGAGCACCACATGCCCTACATTCTGGCCAAAATTTACAGTTCTATCATGTATAGGAGAGAAAATAATGCACAAAGTGCTTTTTGATTGATTTAAATGTAAACACTGCATTTTTTTGCACATGATTGGAGTACCACATTCCCTAAGGTTTTGCAAAGATTTACAGTTCCTGATGTATAGGAGATAAAATATCACACAATGTGTGTTTTCATATTGATTTCAATGGAAAAACTTCCTTTTTCTTCTTGCAATATCTGAATTTCTATTAAAGCTACCGGCATCCTGTATTGCTCAGGAATAGATTGCCATATTCACTACATTTTGGCAAAAATTTAGAGATCTGTTGTGTATAGGAGAGAAAATATTGCACAAAGCATGTTTTCCCATTTTTTTCAATGGAAAAACTTCATTTTTTAGCTATATCTCAATTTTTATTACAGCTAAAGCCATGTCGTTTGCACATCATTGTTGTACCACATTCCCTACCTTCTGTCAAAAATTTACAGTTTTATACTGTATAGGTGAGAAAATAATGTACAAAGTTTGATTTACCATTGATTTCAATGGGAAAACTTCATCTTACTTTTTTTGCAATATCTCAATTTCTATTGAAGCTAAAGCCATGCCGGTTTGCACCGTTTGCCATGCCGTTTCTATCCTGTATTAGAGAGGAAATAACCAACAAAGTGTGTGTTTCATGTTTATTTCAATGTGAAAACTTCATTTCTTTGGCAATATCTCAATTTCTATTAAAGCTACAGCCATGCCGTTTTGTAATTGATTTGAGTACCATATTCCTTACATTGTAGAAGAATTGACAGTTCTATGATGTATAGGAGAGAAAATAAGGCACAAAGTGTCTTTTCCCATTGATTTCAAAGGAAGAACAACATTTTTTTGAAATATCTGAATTTCAATTGATGCTACAGCCATGCGATTTTGTAAATGAATGGGGTACCACATTCTCTACATTCTGGGAAAAAAATACAGTTCTGTGACATTTAGGAGAGAAAATACCACACAAAGTATGTTTTACCCACATGGAAAGCCACATTCCTTACATTCTGGGAAAAATTTAGTGTTCTATGATGTATAGGAGTGTAAATGATGCACAAATTTTTCAATATCTCAGTTTCTATTAAAACTACAGCCAAGCCCTTTTGCATAGACACGGGGAACCACAATTTCAACATTCTGGCAAAAATTTACAATTATGTGATGTTTAGGACAGAAAATAATGCAGGATGTTTTCCCACATGAAGAACTACATTCCCTACATTCTGTAAAAAAATTACAGTTTTATGATGTGTAATTGAGAATATAATGCATAAAGTGTTTTTTCCCATTGATTTCAATGGAAAAACTATTTTTTTTGCAATATCTCAATTTCTAGTTAAGCTACAGCCATGCTATTTGGCAATTACCACATTCCCTACACTCATGGAAAAATATAAAGTTCTATAATTTGTTGGATGGAAAATTTTTTCTATTGATTTCAATTAATTTCTAATTAATCTCCAGTGACATTATTTTGCAATTGAATGGAGTACCACATTTCCTACATTCTTGCAAAAATTTACAGTTGTAAGATGTATAGTAGAGAAAATATTTTTTGCAATATCTCAATTTCTATTAAAGCTTCAGCCATGCTGTTTTGCAAAGGGCAGTTTTCTACATTTTGGCAGACGTTTACATTTCTGTGATGTTTAGGAGAGAAAATATTGCAGTGTGTTTTCGAGCATGGAGAACCGCATTCCCTTCATTCTGGCAAAAATTTACATTTCCGTGTTGCATAATTGAGAAAATAATACACAAAGTGTGATTTCCCATTAATATCAATTGAAAAAACTTCATTTTGTGCAATTTCTCAAATTCTTTTAAAGCTACAGCCATGCCATTTTTCACATGAATGGTGTGCCACATTCTCTACATTCTGGCAAAAATTTACAGTTCTCTGATGTTTGGAAGAGAAAATAGCACACTCGGTGTGTTTTTCTGCACGCAATAATTTTCTGTTCTAAGGTGTATAGGAGAGAAATTCATGCACAAAGTGTGTTTTCTCATGATTTTCAATTTCTGTTAATGCTACAGCCATGTAGTTTTGTACACCCTGTATTCTGGCAAAAATTTACAGTTGTGTGATGTATAGGAGAGAAAACGCACAAAGTGTGTTTTTCCATTGATTTCAATTGAAAAACGTCATTTTTTGTAATACTGTATCTCAATTTTTATTAAATCTTCAGCTACACTGTTTTTCATAGGCATCTAGTACAACAATCTCTAAATTCTAGCAAAAAATGGCATTTCTGTGACGTTTAGGAGTGAAAATAACGCCCAAAGTGTAGAGTTTCACATTTTTTACAGTTCTATGATGTAAAGGAGAGAAAATAATGCACAAAGTGTGGTTTCACATTGATTTCAATGGAAAATCTTCATTTTACTATATATCTCAATTTCTATTAAAGCTATAGCCATGCCATCTTGCATAGGGATGGAGTACAGTATTCTCTACATTCCTACCAAAAATTGCAGTTCTGTGATATTTAGGAGAGAAAATAACGTACAAAGAGTGTTTTCCCACATGGAGTACAGCATTCCCTCCATTCTGGCAAAATTGTACTGTTCTATGACGTATAGAAGAGGAAATAAAACACAAAGTGTGTTTTTCCATTGATTTAAATGGAAAAACTTCATTTTTTTAATATTTCAATTTATATTAAAGCTACAGCCTTACCGTTTTGCATAGGCATGGAGTACAGCATTCTCTACATTCTGGCTAAATATACAGTTCTGTGTGAGCGGTGAGTTGCATTGGACACACCAGTTCTTGTCAAATCTCTGAAGTTAAGCAACACAAGCCCAGTTAGTACTGACATGGGTGGTCGCTCAGGAAAGCTGGGTACTGCAAATACCCAATAATCGTCGCATTAGTGTAGTGTCTATGCAGTATATGCATTAGAACTATACAGTGGATCGGTCTCTAATCACCTCATAGTTGATGGGACCTTAAACTCCAACAAACAAACAACAACAGTTCTGTTATATATTTAGGAGAGAAAATAATGCCCAATGTGTGTTTTTCCATTAATTTCAATGGAAAATGCTATTTTGCAATATCTTAATTTCTATTAGTACTAAACCCATGTCCATTTGCCCAGGAATGCAGTACAAAATTCCCTACACACTGGCAAAAATTTTCATAACAAACACAAAAGTGATTTCTGCAATAATGAAGTAAACGTCCAATCCAGACTCTTATTTCCTACTAATTTCAGTGTTTTATGTGGACTCTATGAGTGTTTTATGTGGATTTCCACATAGTACAGAAGGCTCATTAGTCTGCAAATGTAGTTGAAGTGAACACATAATAACAGTTTTTCTTCAAACCTCTTATGTGCCACTAAGCATGGCAATATATTGGCATGTGCTTTGGCTCATACTAATCTTGGGATGGTGTTATTGCAGGTTCTGAACAAGCTTTTCTTTACTCTTAATGTACACATAAGTTATTTACCAGGGAGTGAGTTTTTGGCACTTTTCACCCATCCAAATCTGCATCTCAAAAACTCAAATATAAGTACTGAGTTTCTTGTATTTGAAAATTCATGCATTTTACTTCAATGGGAATGAATGGAGATAACACTTTGGGATCAGGAAATTGTTTTAATGCGAAAGCTGTACTCCTAAAGTGAATGCTGTTACATCGCTGTAAAAGGTTAAAATACACAGATCGATTTCCAAAATTGCTTAATGGCGCTTTGTTTCAAAATGAAGCATGTTTAATAGAAAAACAAAGCAATTATTTATTTCACAAAAATCATAACAAACAAAAGTGATTTGTGCAATAATGAAATAAACGTCCAATCTACAGTGTTATTTCCTCCCAATTTTGGGGAATGGTACCAATGTGGATCCCATCTGTCAATGAATTGGTGACTTTCACATAGTACAGAATGCTCATTATTCTGCATATATAGTTGAAGTGAAGACATAATAGGTTTACTTACTTCCTATGTGCCAATAAGCATGGTAATATATTGGTCTGTACTTTGGCTCATACTAATTTTGGGATGGTGTTATTGCAGGTTCTGAACATGCTTTTGACAGTCTTTACTCTTAATGTACACATAAGTTATTTATCAGGGAGTGAATTTTTGGCAGCTTTCATCCATCCAAATCTGCATCTCAAAAATGTTATTGGTGCAATAATGTAATAAACGTCCAATCTACAATCTTATTTCCGTCCAATCTCAGGGAATGATACCAATTAGTACCCTATCAGTCAGTGAATTGGTGATTTTCACATAGTACAGAATGTTCATTAATCTGCAAATGTAGTTGAAGTCAACACATAATAACAGTTTTACTTCTCAGCTCCTATGTGCCACTAAGCTTGGCAATATATAGGCCTGTGCTTTGGATCATACTAATCTTAGGGTGATGTTACTGTGGGTTTTGAACCAGCTTTTCACAGTCTTTACTCATAATGTACACTTAAGTTATTTATCAGGGAGGGAATTTTGACAGCATTCACCCATCCAAATCTGCATCTCAAAAAGTGACATAAGTACTGCATTTTTTTGTTCCCACACTCTTTCATTACCAAAGTGAAGAGTTCTACATATGAGAATTTTGCAACCTTTATTTGTTGCATGTTATCACTAGTTCTTTAATTTAAAAATCTTATTGGAAAATGTTTGGAGTCTTTTATTCCGATGTAACATCATATTTTCTACACAATACTGATGTAGCTCATCTTGATTTACTATGAAGGGTATTATTAGTATGTTGTGGGCATCAATGGGATGCAACTGGTATATTGGAATAAATACATTCTCCTTAGTGATTAGTTAGATTGGTAGTTTACACCCACTAAAAGATGTTGGGCTGTTTGTAAAGGTACTGGGGAGGGAATAACTAGAAATATTACAGTGAATGGGGAGCAGAAGTTCCATGTAGTAGTCTTCACAACAGTAATTATTAAGTGATGAAATGTGGAAAACAAAAATTTAGAATCCACAAATTGTAGGCCATTTGCATAACATTCTATAATTTAAATCATCATTGTCTGTTATTTTAAATATAAGAAAGTTGTGCAATTCATGTCGTTGATAAGGGTTTTGTAGTAATTAAGAAACAGAAGTACTTCCAAATGGTCATGCCATGTTGAAAGTGCCAGTTCTCATCTGGTCACTGTAGTTAAGCAACATTGGGCCAGTGTAGTACTTGTGTAGTACACTGGGTGACCACTTTGAAATTCCTGTTGCTAATTGTTGATTTGCATTCAGCATTTCTTTTATTTTCTCACATCATGAAACTGTTACAGTTTGTAGCATTTAGAATTTGTTGCATTTTAATTCAATGTGGATGAATGGAGATAACACTTTGTTGACAAGAAATTTTTTTTTGAGAAAGTTGTATTCCTAAAGTGAATACTGTTAAATCATTGTAAAAGGTTAAAATCCACAGATCTCAGTAATCTGCAAATGCTGTTTTATTCAACACATAATATCAGTTTTATTTCAAAGCTCCTATGTGCCACTTTGTATGGCAATATAATGGCCTGTGCTTGGGGTTTTATTGTAGATTCTGAACCAGCCTCTCACAGTCGTTACTATTAATGACCACATTAGGGAGTAAATTTTCAGCAGCTATCACCCAACCAAATCTACACCTTAAAAACTGACATATAAGTACTGCACTTTTTTATTTACACACTAAATCATTACCAAGGTGAATGATTCTACATTTGTGAATTTTTCAATATTTATTCATTGCATATTATCAATAGTTTTGTAAATTGAAATCTTATTAGAAAAAATATTGGAGATTGTTAATTTTTATCTAACATAATGTTTCCTAAACAATAGTTATGAATCTTATCTGGATTTTGTATAAAGAGCACTGTTGGTATCTTGTTGGCGTCAATGGGATGCATCTGGTATATCTGGTTGCAGGTTCTCACCACCCTCTTATGCACTTTACTCCTAATGTACACATCAGTAATTTATAACGGAGTAAAATTTCTACAGATATCTACAGATATATTAAGTCATCATTGCCTCCATTATTACCAAGGAGAAGAGTTCTACATATATAAATTTTGCAAAGTTGTTTCATTGCATTACCAATTGGACTTTTTATTTTGCAAATGTTATTGGGCAGGTTTTGCAGGATTTTAATTCTCATCCATCAGAATATTTTTATAATAATAATTATGAATCTAACCTGGATTTTGTGTTAGGAGCACTGTTGGCAATTTGTTCACATCACTGGAATTTAACTGGTGTATGGGATTAAATTCATCCTCTGCAGCAATTAGTTGATTTGGCATTTTACATCTATGAAAAGAAATTTTGCTTTTCTGAAAGTTTATGGGGGAGGTGATAATTAGAAATATAATGGTGGGCAGGTAAGTGAAGTTATGCAAAATAATCTTCACTATAGGAAAAAATATGTTTGTGATTAAATATGGAAAACAAAAAGTTAGAATCCCCAAATAGTAGGCCACTCGTATAACATTATATAATTTAAATCATCATTGCCTCGTAATTAAAATATCAGAAATTTAAACACTTAAATTTGTTGATATCGTTTTTGCAGGTCTGATAATGCAAATGTGGTCACTTAACTTAAAACTACCCCTTGCACAATGCTGCCTAATAGCAGTGATGAATTGAGATCATGAACCTGGAATACTTCCTTAATAAATTTATGTCATATTATTAATACTACATATACCTTATGATGAAATTCAAGTGCTCAACATTTTGGTATATTATATAAAAGGCAATGATAATTACTGTATACAGTTTTGTTCAAGAGGCTGACACAGTGAAGATCTCTATTTTTCACATCCCATCTTATGTATTTGAGTGTTATTTTATCCTCCTATTGCTGTAGTGTGGATTATCTCACTCCTCCCTGAGTCCCCAATATTTATAGATGTCACCAGCTCCTGGCGCTATTTTAAGGGCCCACCAGTTTGCATTGGATGGAGATACACAACTAAACTCTACACAAATATATGTAATGCTTGATAAATAACCTTTACATGACCTTTGAAAAATACCCATCCTTAAATTTGACTTCTACTTTTTAATGTGTTTATTCAACATTACTATAAATATAAAATACTGATGCACAACGTGAATTCACCCCTTATTTATAGGTTTGCTCTGTAACATCCACTATTCTAAATGCCTACCTGTCATTAATAGATGCAAATAGCAAACCGAAATGAACTCTACTCTAAATTTATGTGACATAAGAGAAATAATCATCTTTTCATTTCATCTTTCAGCTTCATCTCCATCATACCATAAGAAACATGCAGAGGATTGGCTACCAAATACAGTTAAATGGCAGGAGTTGTACAATGAGACTTTCAAATAAGAAAAACTTAATTGATGGTGCAAGTTGCAAATAAAAACTCTTTGTCGGTGGTCGACTTGTCACACAACCAGAGGACAAGTAATAAATATGCATTGGAAAAACATCTTTTTTGACTGCCAGCTACAAAATATTCACTCCCTGACAGATTTCTCAATTTTATACATTTCAGCAGGGAGACTGTAAGGTTCTTTTGAAATCATCAATAACACATTGTCTAGTTTAGTAAATTCCATAGCAGGGGGGAATTAATTACAAGACTTAGAGGCACATATGGACTGAAAAGCAAAACTGGCATCTGATGTTATAGTCAATTTTATTTGCATATTACTGACACTCTGTATTAGGAAATGTGTAGCTGAAGAAAATTTGCAGAAGGAACTTGCTCAATGTCTTTGATGGAATATGTCGATGAATTTAAGATAAACGACAGTTAATAACAGCAAATGCGCATTTGGCCTGTAACCAAACTTTAATAAACACTATCCAATACTCACCTATTTATCAATTGGTAATGTCAATTATGGAAATTTTCCCAGAAAATTTTGGGAAATAAGTTTACAGAATAATACTAGAAAGGCAACGCTTTATTCAATTATTGCCAAAAGAATTTGTGTATGTTAAGAATTATGTGAAAAACTAAAATTATAGTATTTTAAATATGAAATGCATTTTATCAAACAACATATTGTAAAACAGAATATGTTCTCAACACTAAACGTTATTTCTCTTTTGTTTTCAACCCTCTGTTAGATAAACTTTCACTTGTCCCCCAAGGTGCATCTTATATTCATTATTAAGCAGAAACCATAATATTGAACAGTGGTTACAACATAATGAAAGGTGACTGAGTATAGAAAACAGTGATGTTTCCCAACAATGCTTAAGTGTGGTCACCAGATAAAAATGAAGTTCCAAATGTGCCACAACTGTTGCCAACCAGGCCATTTTTTTCATCAGATTACAACTTTTATTTTTTATTGAATTTATATCATTTTACATTAGTTACAAAATTACTGTTGTGCAAAATGCTATACTCAAAAGGTTTACACACAAAATGATTTCAGTTTAATAAATTTCCATTCCAGTATTTCAGATATTACTCTCACTTTGAGCCTAATTATGCCAATTGATATCTAAATTTGACTAGCAATTACAGGTAGTCATTGAGTTATGACCACAATTTTTTCCAACAGTCCAGTCATATCATAATTTGTTTGTAAGTTGAGAAGCTAAATGCACAGTAGAATACATGTTATCATCATCCCCACACCCTTCTCCAGCCCCTGGCTGCCTGGCCCCAAGACATTCACCCATGCCTCCATTTTGGACTCCAAAACCTTTCCACCATCAGCAACTATCAAGCAATGAAGGGCCCATTCCCCTACTCATTTCTGCAGATCATCAATGCAGACATCAGCTTGAGATTTCTAGCACTGTACTGCTTTTCTTTCATTATTATTGTATATTTTATACCATTTAAACACTGCAATGCAAGTCCAACCAGGAACAGATGGCACAAATGGCCATCATTGTGTGAGAGGTGAATGGGGGCGTGTTGCAGACAGTTAGGAGTAAAGGAATGGAATTCACAGACCTGACGCAGCCATGGGATGGGGAAGGGTGAGAAGTTGATGATTAGTTTTAAAAATGTGATACCAAATTGCAACTATTAATTTCCATCACTGCTGAATGGTTATGGGTCATCAGCTTACCATTGCCAGTTGACCAAACTGATCAGAAAGTCGAGCACTCCTAAGTTAAAAAGGGCGTTAGTTAATGACTACCTGTACCAGCAAACAATTTCCACAATTTTCATCAAATTCCACTTCATTGGTATGCCATTGAGGCATAGATCAGTAGTGCAGTACAAAGTCATTTGTAAGTTGAAAATTCTCCCTACTATGCAATGAGTCAATGAGGCTTAAATCACTTATGTGGAACCTTCATCCCATTATTGGTGAAGCATTCCATAAAATATGACTAGGAATAAATGATATTGTCTGTGCATGATGTAGTGCAATAATGCAAATGAAGTGCAGTGTACAGGAGTGAAATGTGTGTGAAATATATCACTTTTCCCATGATTTTCAAGGTATATTGCATCTTTTTTTTTAAATTACTACTTTGTGTAAAAGATACAGGGTTGAAAATGACTAATATAGTTAAATCCTGGCATGGTTCCCTACTGGGAAATATTTAGATGCATTGTGTTGATAAAAGTGGAGAAATGTGGCAACATGAGTGCAAAGACTAAAAGCAATGGAAATTTTAAAATATCACATTTTGCCTGAATGAGCAAGTATGGGAATTGCTTTTAACAGTTTTTCCATTTGCATTCAGGGCCACACATAAACCACTGTAAAACTGTGTGGATTCATTCTGGCTTTTGTTTTGTTTTGTTGTTGCTTTAGGGCCCATCAACTACAAAGGTCATTAGGGCCCAGAAAGACACATCACCATGGTGGGGGTGTAAATGGCCATCCCAACATGATGGCAATAAAAAGGGCAAAAGGCCAATAAAAGTAATAACAATAAAACACAATAGCCTAATAATTACTCAGAAAAGAAATACAGGCAAAAGCCAAAACAGACATATAAATAAAGGCAAAAGCCAAAACAGACATATAAATGGCAAAAGCCAAAACATACATAACAATAAAAGTGGCAAAAGCCAAAACAGAGAGAAGAATAAATGTGGCAAAGGCCAAGACAAACACAGAGATAAAAAGGCAAAAGCCGAAACAGACAGAATAATAATTGTGAGAAAAGCCAAAACAGACATTACAATAAATGTGGCAAAAGCCAAAAAGAATACAGAAATAAAAAGGCAAAAGCCATATAATTCAAAAATAATTACAAAAGGTGTCTAAAAGAAATGGCATAGACTTCAAATTTTGTGAAAGAGGCCAGCCTCTTTCACAAATACTAGCGAGCTCTCGTATGCCTGAGGGTTATCCCCAAGTGATGTGGAGAGCTCTGCGCTGACTCCCAGTCGCCATCTAAGTTCTTGGTATCTCTCACAGTGACTAAAGATGTGCGCCACTGTGAGAGGCTCCCAACAGAAGTCACACCATGGCTGATCCTCACCCCGTAGAATTTAAGAGTGGGTGAGGAAGGTGTGACCGATTCGCAGCCGAGCAAGCACAACCTCCTCCTTCCGCGATTGGTGGCATGAGGACACCCAGTGCACTGGAGTGTCCTTCAGTGTGCGGAGTTTGTTCGTGGTCTCCACAAACCACTGGGCCCGCCATTGGTCGTGGACGGCCCACCGCACCATCGGGAGAGCGTCGGAGGAGGGGACAGCAGTGTCAGGTATTTCTGGCATGTGGGCCACTTGACGGGCATGGGCATCTGCCATCATTCCAACATGCCAACATGCCCTGGGACCCACATAAACAACACTGTCTTGCCCTGCTTACGAATCACAAGCAGCAATCTGTGCACACCCTGGACGATGGCATGTCTGCCATACAGGGTGTGCAACAGCTGAAGGGAGCATAGGGAGTCAGTCACAACAACAAAGTGTCTGTTATGCAATAATTGAATGAGTTCCAGTGCCCTGTGCAGAGCTGTGAGTTCTGCAGTTAAGACACTGGCAACGCCTGGAAGGCGGCTCCCTATGAGATGACCAGGTGTAAAGACTGACCAACCCACATAGGAACCATCCCATGACCCATCCATGTAAATAAAAACATGGCCTCAATAGGTCCAAGAGAGGCGTCCGAACTCTTGTTGGTACAATGACCTATCGGTACTGGTTTTGGGTAAGGCTGCAAGCATTAAATTTAAACTTGGCTCTTGCACTGTCCAGGGCGGCACAGAGGCCAGCAGTACAGGCTGCACCCTAGGTAGAGTCACACCCAGGCCGGCAAGACAGTCCATCCAACGCACACCGAATGGAGGGGGAACCCCCTGGCGGCAGGTTTAATGGCCGTCTCACAATGTCACTAAAAACGGCTGGGTGTGTAGGGTGCTGTGGCTGACCTTCCAGAAGCAAAATGTATGCAGCTGCCAGGCACTACCGCTGCACAGTCAATGGTGGCTCACCAGCCTCAGCATAAAGGCTGAGTACTGGACTTGTGCGGAACGTCCCAATGGACAACTGGATGCCAGCGTGATGAACACCGTCCAGCATCTGGAGAGTAGATGGAGCGGCCAGGCCATATACGCCTCAGCCATAATCGAGACGGGATCGAACAAGTGATCTGTATAGTCAAAGCATCACCGTTCGATCTGCCCCCAAACCAGTTCCCTGCAGGCACCGCAGAATATTAAGGGAGCGAAGACACTTAGCCTTCAGCTCCTTCAAGTGCGGGACCCATGTCAGACGGCTGTCAAACGGGAGACCAAGAAAGTGGTCCGCCTCTACAACTGGCAGGAGGCGGCCATCCAGGGTAAGCTGAGGCTCAGGGTGAAGCCCTCGCTTACGACAGAAATGCATGACAGTTGTTTTGTCAGGGGAGAACTTATAGCCACGCGAGGCGGGAAACTCGTGGGCACTGTTTAGTGCGAGTTGCAACTGGCGCTCAATGCTGTGCATCGTGGCAGCCCGGTACCTGATTGAAAAGTCGTCCACAAATAGGGACGACTTGACCGGGGGGTGAACAGAGGATGGTAGGCCGTTCACCGCAACAGCAAAAAGCGTCACACTCAAGACGCTCCCCTGTGGGACACCATTCTCCTGCAGAGAGGCAGAGGAGTAGGTGTTACCCACACACACTCTGAAGGTCCGTTTGGGCAGAAAGCTTTGGATGAAGAGGGGCAGATTACCCCTGAGCCTCCACTGGTGCAAGGTCTCCAATATGTCGTGGCGCCAAGTGGTGTCATATGCCTTCTCCACATCAAAGAAGACAGCCACTAAGTGCTGTCCGTGGAGAAAGGCCTCACGTACTGCAGTCTCCAGGGAGATCAAATGATCCACTGGAGACCTACCAGCACGGAAGCCACATTGGGCATTGGCAAGGAGGTGGTGCCGCTCGAGATACCACACCAGGCGCCAATTTATCATTCGTTCCATTGTT